>PVIU01004670.1:0-82637 GCA_004026605.1 Ondatra zibethicus
AGTCTATGATGAAAGAATACTTCGAGATGGAATTTCCTGATCCCCATGTTCATGAATTAACAGAAAATTATGCAACTTTCCATTCATTGGGCAAACATTTACTCAGCACATTCCGAGTGCTAGGCAGAATGATAGGCCCTGGAGATGAAGGCTCACTGAAGAGAGGGGCCTGGCCTCCGTGAAATCAGAAGACACAAATCAAGGCAAAGTTTGAAAAAGCCATAGATTCTACAGCAGAGACAAAAAGACATCTAAGTGTCAGTAGGGGCCTAGAAAGCAATCGGCTCTGGAAGGTCACTGTTTCTTCTGTTCTAGGTGGGCTTGGCATCCGCAAGAATGCCACTGAACACTGAGAGTTTCGGTCATTGCCAATGTCAAACCCACAAAAAGTAAACACAATATACACGTGAGCACTATAAGTCACCAGTGCTATGCACAGGAACTAAGCCTTTTGCGTTTAGCATCTGAAAGGGGATTGTAATTATTCTCCAAATCTTAGAAGAAAAGATGGCTTTGGAGTCACCTACACTTTGACTTTAAGAGATAATTCGCCAAAGACAGTTGTCATACCAAAGTTCAACCTTACCGAGTGAGTGGAGAGCCTAAAATCAATCCAGGGGAGGAGGGTGAAGCACCAGACTTTGCCAAAATTAGACACAGTTTTCAATCTACTTACACATTCTCCACTTGAACTATTTCCCTAGAGCAGTGGTTCTCAGCCTTCCTAATGCTGTTACCCTCATCTTGTGTTACCCTCATCTTGTGGTGACCCCAACCACAAAATTATCTTGCTGTTACATCATAACTGTGTTTTTGCTACTGTTATTAATTGTAATGAAAATATCTGATATGCCACCCCCCCAAAAAAGTCACCCCCAAAGGGCTTGAGAACCACCATCTTAGAGTAACTTGGGGAAACACCAGATGTTGGGCTTCCTCCTCACTTCCAACTCCTGGGCTACCATCCTCCTCTCTGTAATATGTTTGGGGCCCTTTCATCTTCTCACTCCCCTTTGTCTACAGGTAATTGCACATCATCCTGTTTTAACTTCCACTGCAATATAAATAGCAATTGCTGTCACCTCTCTTCACTTTAATTTTTTTATGCTTTTATTGAGACAGAGCCTCACTCTGTAGCTCAGGTTGACCTAGAACTCACTATGTAGCCTAGGCTGGCTTTGAACTCCTGGCAGTCCTCCTGCTTAGCCTTCCTGGGTGCTGGGATTACAGCAGTGAGCCACACCTCACTTTTGTCTCTATTTCAATCTCTCCTTTAATACCTAGATACAAATGGCTTCCTCTAAGCCTGATTTCACAATTGGAGGGGTCACAAGCTCCTTGGACCAAAGCTCAGATGATGGAACCTAAGAATGTCCTAGAAAGTCTGTTTCTGTTGACTAGTTTTCCATCATGGGAACTACTGTCCCCTAAATCAGGAACTCTCTCATCTAAGTACACATTCTAAATATATGAAAAGGTTCCTGAGCACAGCTGTGCCAGGGCCCCTGCAGTGAGCTCGCAGCCACTTTCAGGTCTGTTCTAAGACCCACTAGACATGGTGTTTGCTTCCAGACATGGATGCACCGTCTTGATCCTTTTCAGTCAGCCCTTCCCAGTGTGCTTGCTCTAGACTTTAATCTACCAAGTAGATCTTGACTTTGCTGCCTTTGTTCTTATTTCACACCCATTCTGTTATCCGTAGTGTAGTCAAGGAAACTTACATAAATCTGATCACATTACTTCCTTGATCAAAGTAAGGTCTGGGCTTTTTTTTGTCCCTCTGAGACTGGTCCTTGTAGACCAGCCTAGTCTCAAACTCGTGGAGATCCATCTACCTCTGAATCTAAGCAGGGATTCATGGTGTGTGCTACTCCATGCCCCCTCAACCTCTTGGCTTTTTTGGTTTTGCTTGCTCTTAAGATAAGCCATCGGTGTTCATGGTCTATGACATGGCTAGAGGGTCGTGACTCTTCTCTTTTGATCTGTAAGCAAGCCTACCCACTTCTCTGGAAACTCATCTTCCTGAGCCTCAGCACCTGGGTGAGCATTTGATCCATCACCCTGGGACAGGCATGACGGTTAATGGTGGTCATCTCACGGGGGATGGGAGTAACAGTCTTTCCTCTGGATCCATAGTGCAAACGTGTGGACTCCAGGCTGCTGTCATCACTCACTATCTTCCTCCAGATCCCAAGGTCTAATCTGTTATTTTGGGTAACAGGGGGAACACCTCTTAAGGTGTACTAGATCAAGTGATATTTCATTTCCTGCCCATCTTTCTTATCCAAGTTTTAATTGTAGAATGGCAACAGAGCCATCTGTTTAGTTCACTGAAATATCTGTTTCCTAGCATAGAGAAAGTCATTGATGGATAAAAGGAAGAAAAGAACGGATAACTGAGTACATTAAAAGAAATGCCCACGGAAGACCCTTCATGGCCATTTCAGTGCTGGCTCCAGAAGGAGTCAAGGAGTGTAATCAGAGCGCTGGGTCACCCACCTGGTCTGGTCAGGGTTGACTCTTCTTCTGTAACAATATACAAATTCTGTCCTGGAGGACCCCAACAGTGACCGTGGCATCTCTTGTCAAAGTTCTGTCCTGGAGGACCCCAACAGTGACTGTAGCATCTTTTGTCAATGTTCTGTCCTGGAGGACCCCAACAGTGACTGTGGCATCTTTTATTTCGTCACTTGACATAAAAACAAAGACCAGGGAAACCTTTTTACGAACTCTAAGATGGAGGTCTATGAAAACAACTGCCAAGACAGGTCTGTACCCTAAGCCATGAGGAAATAGGAAAGGGATGATAGCGTCATATGGAGGTGTCCTGTGTTCTACTCAGAGGAGGCTGTGCAATATGGGATACACAAAGTTTACATCATCTTTCATGATTGTATTGTTTGCTGCCTGAGTTAATTAGCCCATTAGTGTTCTCAATGTTTGGGTGTGGCTGTTTGAGCCAGTGGTTTTGAGGTGGGAAAGTGTTGACATAAACTGAATAGCGAACCCTAGCAGTGTTCCTTTTATAATTAGGAATTATAAGTAATCCAGATTTCAATCTTTGAACTTCACCCTATTCTCAGCCTATACTCCTTGGGCTAGGGATTAGGCATAAAATGAAATTAGGGTGGGTTAATGTCAAGACTGCGGAGGGTTTGTATGCAAATGAGGTTCCAAATGGGTGACAATTTACATGGAAAATAAATATTTTTTTTAAAAAGTTCTCCTGCCACTCTCAGGATCCACCCACTCTGGGTCAGAAGGCTGTCCTATTCTGGAATTCCCCTGCATCAGTTGTGCATCGAAGTTTCAGCTTTATCTCTGAAATGATCCCTGGCATTGAATTTACTTTTAGTCGGTAAAGAGATGTTCATTTAACAGATGTTCTCTGTGTTTTCACTTGAAAATTCCATGGGCCTTTCTAGATCAAATCCTGTGCTCTAGTGCCCTGTTCTGACTTTAGATTATTTATTGGCAAAAGGAGGTGGGAGCAGGAAGCAGATGCTTGCACCTCAGTAGGCCCTTGTGTTCTCCAGGTGTCTTGTAAGACAGTAACTGTTCTAATGGTTTTCTTGGTAGCCCACTACACACACACACACACACACACACACACACATAATTTACTGTTAAGAGTCTACATAATACTCGAAGGTCTAATCGATCAGTTCCAATAGATTTAAAGTACATGATACTTTTGATCTTTCACATTTTTGCTCGTGTATAACGACCTATGTTCCATATTAAAATTGTGTAGAATTAAGCCTTTGAAAATTGAAATGTCTCTGTAATCAGATTTGAGGTTCACAGTGGATAAATTTTAGGGATCAAAAACATTTGCTGACAGTTGCTGAAATGGAAGCTTTAAGTTTCTGTCTGTCCCTCTGTTCTTTATAGACTCCATGTGTAAATATGAAATACTGTTGCTAAAGCCTGCTTCCCTTTCCATCTCTTCCTGTCATGTTTTCCTGCAATGAAGTTGCCACAGGCGTCCTGGAGAAGGAGCTACATACAATGAGGCTGACTTGGGGTCCATTTAGGTCAGAGCTGTGTTTCCTTGTTGTGAGCCACATCAATACAGAGCTATCTAACTGGCTGGTTTGGTATAAAAATTACTTCCTGCCCCACCTCCTGCCCAACATCCAGTGCTTAACCCTGTCAGCTTCATGGCACAAAAGCACTTGTAACTATTCAAAGTAGAACACGGGCAGCAATAGTAACATAAAGCGCAACATTAGAACTAGTTTACTGATTAGCTACTCAGTTTTGTTCCTTTGAAGAGTACCATTTCTCACTGCATAGGAAGAGTTGAGCTGCCCTGAAGTTGTACAGCTCATTTGTGAAGGAAACCTGACAGAATTCAAATCAGTCCTTGGACACCGTCTTGTGACTACGCTTATCTTGTTAGTAATGGATTTTTTTTTGTGCTGAAATTGACTGCTTTTCTCTATTTGTTTAGTTTGAGATATGATCTCACTGGATTGCCTCGGTCAGCCTTGAATTTATGATCCTTCTGCCTCAGCCCCTTGAGCTCTGAGTAAAAGAAACTTTTAAAGTTACTAAAAGTAAAATGTGATCAACAAGTCTAGATGGAAGAATGATTTTTTGACTGTAACGACGATGAGCCCATAGTGGATGATCAGGAAATAGAGAGCCGAATGTAAGAGAGGGGCTGCTGAGGCCGCTCAGCCAGTGTGAGCACTTACTGCACAACACGAGGCCTGAGTTCACACTCCCAGGACCACCCCAGCATTGGGGTATAGTCACACATGCTCACAATCCCACTGGAGACAGAGAATTGCCAGGGCTTGCTCACCCCCAGCCTCACTCTAGGTCCCCAGAGAGACCCAGCTGAACAGTACAGTGCTAGAAGAGGAGACCCCAACGTTCTCTGGCCTCCTCTCATGTGCAGAAGCATACCCCCATGTGCACATATGCCATATAAGACAGGGTGCACGCTCTCTCTCACACACATGCATACACACAGGCATATATACTTAAGTTGGAGAAATTTTTCAGAGGTATGCTGGGAAGTCAATAAAAATTGTTATTTTCTGATTTAAAAATTATTTTCGCTGTTTGCTGTAGGAGGAGATAAATAATAATAAACCTTTAAAATTTTTTACTTTGATTTCACATATATGAGTGTTTTTCCTGCATGTATACAGTGACCATAGAGGCCAAAAGAAATGGAGTTATACATGGTTGTGAACTTCCATGTGCGTGCTGGGAATCAGACCTGGTTCCTCTGGAAGAGTAGCCAGTGGTCTTAAGCATTGAACATCACTCCAGCCTCAATAATCACCAGTCTTATCCAGGTGTGAACCCTGTGAACTACAATAATAACCAGTCTGGTAAGATATACGCACTAATGCGATAATGGCCCAAATGTTATGGAAGAATGGATCACTTTCTGGTTGGGTTTAAAGCCCACTACACAAGATGCTTTTTTCTTTTTTCCTTTGACAGAGTCTTGCTTCGTAGGCCAAGCTGGTTTTTAACTTGCTGTGTAATAGCCTAGGCTGGCTTTGAACTCATGAGCCTCCAGCCTCAGTGCCCCAAATACTAGGATTGCGCAGAAGGGTCACTATGCCTGGCTCTGATAGTCAAGTCTGAATTTATATGCTGTAAATATTGTAGTAGTAGGCACAGTCACTTAGAACGATTGTAAACTGTTGTCACGAGTGCATATTGGAGTCACTCTAAAGTCTGCAGAACCTATGGTTTTGGAATTTAAGGATTTGAGAGGCTCAAGGGGAATCTCCCCAGTGGGGCTGTGTTTTCCATTCGTCCTGTTAGTTCCCTCACTTTGTTAACGGTAACACATTTTCCTTTCTGCTTTTGGTGGGAACTGTGTTCCTGAATCCTGTAAATTCCAGGTTGCATAGCAACAACGACAGCCCGGATGGAGTTCCAGGTGGAAACTGATGGTTGCACAGGACTATTCTCTGAACCAAATTTCTAGCATCTTCATGAATGTAGCCATGCCCTCTTGCAAAGGATCATTGCAGTTGGGTTTGTTCATTTTTAACTTTCCCTCATTAGAAGGAAGGGCAAGGAGGGTTCTGGGACCCTCACCATCATCCAAGCCACTGCCCTAACTGCACAATGCCTCAGGGAGGGGCCTGTCTTGTATAATCTGGGAAGGACCTGGGGTTGGGACCTCTGTCTAGTTGACCATGGGAAGTCATTGTCCATGTTGGGTACAGCAAGGCTGCTTTAAGGTTACCCATGCTCCTGTCCATAGCCTCTCCCCCACGGCTCTGTAAGTCTAATAACCAAATGATGTCCCAGAATGAACTTGGGTAGAAATCTTCCTCTGTTTGCCATTCGGTCTTTAGGAGCAAGGGTAGAGTTGTTTGTATCTCCCAAGGAAGGAATTTTAACAGTACTAATGGCTTTTACCTTTTACTCAACTTACGTTAAATTAACTTGAATTGATAGTTGGAACCTGAAGAGATACCTGGGATTAAACAATCTATTAATTGCTGTTAATCAAGAAAACCCAGAGACAGGAACAGAGGAGTCCCAAGTAATTGTAAAATCTACTTGGCTTCCATCCTTCCTTCTCCCCCAACCCCTACCTTCCCAATTTCGTCAGGCGATCTTGTCTATTTCAACTTTTCAGGTGGATCTACATGTTTTTCTTAGGGTTCACCTTGTTACTTAGTTTCTCTAGGATCATGAACTATAGGCTCAATGTCCTTTGTTTATAGCAAGTATTCACTTAAGAGTGAGTACATACCATATTCATCTTTTTGGCTCTGCATTACCTTACTCAGGATAATGTTTTCTAATTCCATCCATTTTGCATGCAAAATTCAAGATGTCATTGATTTTTTTACCGCTGAGTAGTACTCTAATGTGTAAATGTGCCACATTTTCTTTATCCATTCTTCAGTCGAGGGGCATCTGTGTTGTTTCCAGGTTCTGGCTATTACAAATAATGCTGCTATGAACATAGTTGAACAAATGTCTTTGTAGTATGATTAAAAACAAACAAAACTTTTGGCCCGAGAGTGGTAGGTTTTGGCCGATCCTGAGGTAGGTTGATTTCTAATTTTCTGAGAAATCACCATACTGATTTCCAAAGTGATTGTACAAGTTTGCATTCCCACCAGCAATGGATAAGAGGAAGAGAAGGAGAGAAGGGGAGGGGCGAGAACTTGAGGGAACAGGGTAGTCAAGATGGAGGAAGGACAGAGATGAGAGCAAGGAGAGAGATATCTTGATTGAGGGAGCCATTAATGGGACTAGCAAGAAACCTGCCTATAGAGAAATTCCCAGGAATCCACAAGGATGACCCCAGCTAAGACCCTAAGCAATAGAAGAGAGGGTGCCCAAACTGGCCTTGCCCTGTAGTTAGACTGATAAATATCTTAAATCACCATAGAACCTTCATCCATCAACTGATGGAAACAGAGGCAGAGACCCACACTGGAGCACTGGACTGCGCTCCCAAAGTCCAGTTGAAGAGTGGGAGGAGTGAGAATATGAGCAAAGAGGTCAAGACCATGATGGGTACACCCACTGAAATAGTCTACCTGAGCTAATGGGATCTCATCAACTCCAGCCAGACTGGGAAGGAATAAGCGTAGGACCAAACTAGACCCTACGAATGTGGTTGACAGTTGCATGGCTGGCAGTGGCACCAGGATTTATCCCTACTGCTTGTACTGGCTTTTTGGGAACCTATTCTCTTTGGATGGATACCTTGCTCAACCTAGATATAGTAGGGAGGGCCTTAGACCTTCCCCAAAGCAATGTGCCTTACCCTCTCTGAGGAGTGGATGGGGGTGGGGTTGGAGGGGATAAGTGGAGGGAATGGGAGGAGGGGAGAGAATGGGAATTTGGATTGGTAGGTATAATAAAAAAGATAGTTTGTTTTTTTTTAAAAAAAAGAACAAAAGAAAAAATCTAGTTGTGTCAACAGAGAATCTTTCAGTTCTTGAGATTATTTAGAGGGTTAAATTTTTGCATTAAAATGGAATTATGTGCTTAAGTTGATTGCTTCTCTGTCTTGGTTATGAACATTATTAAGTATTGCCTTGTTGGGAATTCCCCAACAGTCCTGCAATTTCAGTAAAAACACTGTTAGCCTAATAAAAAGCTCGTTTCAGATAGATTGTCTAAGTTTGTTCACCAAGGGCCTGCCTAGCTTAGATAAACCCTTGACCTTAATCCCCTTGGTGCTGAATATGACCCTAACATGGGAACACTGTTTTCTGTTTAAGTCCTGCCTTAGTCTTCTTATCTCTTGGGACTGAGTTATTTTTACCCCTCTCTCTCCTTAGGGACATATCTACCTTCCCAGCCTCTGTTCTTGCACTCAGACTAATTTTCAGAGGGTAGATATTCCAACATCATTTTCTTCTAAAGAGCACCATCACTGTTAAGCCCCCCATAGTCATATTCGTTTGAGCTCTTTGTCCTAGCCATGGATTGAAACCTGTCTCCCTTTCCTCACCCAGTTCTCCTGTTATTTACACTCACAAAATCATTTCACTCTAGATGAGAACTGGTAGCAATATCTGTGGTCCTTGATCTGCACGTGACATAAGACTAAGTGGCGGCTCTTACTCAGACCCTTTTCCTGAGTAACAAATGTCTTAATTTAAGTACATTTGGTGGGGGGGGGACGAAATTCATTGACTCATACTCATGAAGAGCCTAGGGGTGAGCCTTTTACTGTTGAAGGACCCAGAGGTACAAATAACAAGGTGAACTTTCTTCATGAGAACAACTGTGCCTAACGTGGTAACTCTTCCCTAACAAATCCAATCCCAGCAGACTGATCCCTTCTTTTCTCTGCTTGATAATTCAATTGAACTCTTGAGCTCTTGATTAGATTGGCCCAGTTCAGATCACTTGTCATCCCTGAGCCAAGGGCAGAAGCCTGGCATCTTTGTATCCCTGAACTATGCAAATGGCATCCAACCTTTCAGGACTTAGGTGAGGGGAGGCACAGAGTACTGTTCACATGGAAACCAGGTTGCTGACAAGGAAAAGGGGATGGTTGCTAGTTAGGCGAAAACAACCTGTGTTCACTACAGCCTCTTTAGGCTGAGTGGCCCTTCTTAAGCTCTGGTTTCTGTGTGGTTGGAATTTGAACCTTACCCATCGGTCAAGAGCACTATGGAACACTTTCACTTAATATTAACAGGCAATCATGACTATAGCACGAGACAGGGTGTGCTGATGATTCCATCACTCTCAGAAATGTGGCAAAAATAAGTGCTCTCCCTTCCTTTCTCTCCCTCTTACTAACTGGGCAATAAGGAAGGTCTTCAGCAGAGTGTGTTATCCGGTGCCTCTGCTGACCTCTCATTCCTTAACCCCAATTCTTGGTGTTCCCTTTGGTCTCAAAGCTTGGCTCCACTCCAGGCCTTTTCTGGTGCTGCCATGGCCCATCTCTATGCAGTGGAGGTATATTGGGTGCCTCACTTGTTGGATTCTGGCCACACTTGTTGCCAACATACTTTGTTCCCTAGTGGTGCTGTGTGACTTACTAGCTAAGTCACATTGCTCACGATACCTAACTTTGCCAACATTCAGCTGCATTTTGACTTTCTAAACAAGATTATGAGGGTCTTTTGAATAAATGTGAGCCTGCCACGTGGACAGTGGTCGGTAAGGGAGATGATGGCTGGAGACACATCTGCAGAGGCCCAGCCTTCTGCTTGAGTTCCTAGAATGTCCCCCTCTCATTTGTCATTACTTTGACTTTTTGTTCGGACCCAGTGAGTCCTTCATGAGTTCATTACCTGTTTTTTATTTTTTTTGTCTTAACCAAGTGCGCACTAAATATGTAGATTATTCATTGGCTGTCAAACAAGAATGTAGGTAGGTGGTACTTATGGTTTCACTCGACAAATGGGGAAACTTGGGCGTAGTGAGGGAGAGTGACAGCTTGTCACAGAGCTGTGGAGACAAACTTGGGCTGCAGGTCTGAAGTAGCCCAGGCATCTGGTGCTTATTGAATGAATGTTCTAGAAACTGGAGTGTGCACAAGAGGCGTGTTCAGTGCAAGTAGCCAGAGGCCTCTGAAGCTCCCCTTCAGAGGTCAAGTGATGGTTCTGGAGAGACCAGAATAAGTTGCAGGTAGAACAAGACCTCAAAGAGGATTCTGCAGTTGGGGTCTCCAGGGAAATTTCAGAAGCTCCTTTCTCTTTCTCCAGTCAGAGAATGTGCAGTCTCTGTTGCCAGGCACCTGGTTACCTTCTTCTGTCTTCTTCCCTTTTCAAACACTTAAGCGTTTGAGCATTCCAAGGGTCCTAATTGGACCTCATTTTGAACATATATGGGGAGGGCCTGTACCATTGTGTTCATGATAAGTCTTTCTGTGCACATTGCATGTAACAAGAGCTCGGTCAGTGTTGTTTGGTTATTTTTGGTGAATACTCACGAAGTTGTCTTTGGCTTTCCTCAGTGAGGCTGTAGTTGCTTGAGAAGAGGCATTAGTCTTCCGTTTCTTTTGTATTATTTGAGAGCTCCTTACATTTAGCAGAATCTCAATGAAGACCAGGAACTCATCCAGTAGGAGACAAACAATCCATGTTTTTTAATTTAATTAGCCATTCAACATTTATCACGATTCTTTTGTAGGTTGTAGGTTTTTCAGAACTGGAAATCTTTTGAACATTTACATGTTGACTTCTCCTTTAAACGGTCATAGTCTAAAAACAGAACAAAACAAAAAACCCTTAACTTTAGTCTCAGAGGTAAAATATTTAACTACTCAACATTCTTTGTTTTGCATAAAGAAATGTTTAACCAAGATTTCTCAGGTAACAGTCAGATGGTTCATTTTAAAAACAAATGTGCACATCCAAATTGGTAAAGTAAAGCCTTCTTCCCACAAAATGTAGCAGTTTGAGGGGATTAGATATTTTTTCTATTATTCTTTTGAGCTCATGTTTTTTTTTCTTCTGCAAAGCTTGGATCTGCCTGAGTGAGTGCTTCATCCTTTGAGATAGAAGTCATGGACAATGATGCTTGTTGAGATACCCAGTGTCCCGTCATTGCACAGGTTACTGTAAATGGAATCATAAAATTAATCACTTGCATATAAGAAGTTCATGATCTAATTGGAGTGACAATTAATCTGTACAAATGTAACTGACAGTAAATGTTGGGTTCTCTAGATTCTCAATGACATCTAGTTTGAACTTCTCAGTTTTAGGTAGGACTTGGAAAGGCAGGCACTAAAGATGCAGGTTATGGCCAAAGTTAAAGACATAATCTGAATTTATTCACCAATCCCCTTTCTTCTATTTATAGGCCTTTTGTGAACTATAATAAGATCTAAATGTGGAACTTTTAAAAAGGAAAAAATAATTACCTTTCATTAGAATGTTAACAACCTGACAAGGAATGGCCAGAGTGGAAGACTTGTCACTGAAAGGAGTTATTGGAGTGACCATAGTAGAACTGTGCCCAGGAAGCTGCCTGTCATGGTGATGGGTGCATGAGCCATTCAGGGTCAGGTGAGGAGGCAGGGATGTTCTGGTAGTCACAATAAAAAGGAAAACAGAAATAGGCAAGGATAATTTTAGTAATATTTCACTTAATCCCTCATCTCTAGACTCTTAATTCAATATGTAATTAATACGAACAAAAATAAGTTCGTTCACTTTGGCTTTTGTGTGTTAACATAAAACATTTGACAGCACGTCTTAAATAGTGACAAGTCCGTGACTTTTATACAGGACAAGTAAGGTCTAGAGGCATTGGCCATGGATGAGTGGCAGGATGGCAGAGGGCCAGGTGCCTTGGTCTGCCTGGGAATTATTAGAGAAAGTGTCTCAAAGTTGAATATAGGTAGAACTAGCTTGCGGGTCTGATTAACATGCAGCTTCCACTCACAAGGCTGGGCTGCTCTGGGATTCTCTAACAAGTTGTCACCTGTGCAGTTCCCACACTGAGTTACAGAGCTGAGCTGAAATGTCTACCTAGTGGGGAAATGGATTTCATGAAATCTTCCCAACAGGGAAGATTTCAATGGTCAATAAGTATTTTATCAGCAGGTAGAAATTTTTTTTTCCACCTAATTCCTTGTCCCAGGAAATTGGAATGTCTAAACCTGCCTTGTGTCAAAAGAGAAGGCTACTTCCTACATGCTGTGCACTCCCACCTCCAAAGGACAGATGGGAGAGGTTGGGCGGCGGTTCTGCCTGCGAGGTCTGACTTCTTCCACCTTCTCCAGCTCAGAGCCACCCATTCTCACCCATGCACCTTCTTTTCATTCCTTTCCTCTATGAAATGGTGTCTCAGGGAGGGCCCCTATCTGAGGCTTCAGAAACTAGCATACAGCAGCAGTGCCATCAGTGAATGGACAAAGGAAGAATGGTCCCAGCAGTGCTGGGAGGATGCTAATTGGTCATACATATACAAATGGACAGAATCAGAGCCAGGACTCAAACTGTACACTCAAGTAAATCCCAAGCAGGCACAGAGCCTCATCATGACTTGTAGCACCCTAAATGTTTAGAGAAAAACATGCCACACTGTCCTGAGTTGAGGATAACAGAATCTCAACATTTTAAAGGACACGTTGATGAATTTTATTAGGTTACAATTGAAAATACCCAAAGAAAACACAAAGGGGTCAAGTGAAAAGTCATAGATGTCTGGAATGCGTGACCTCTTATGTAGCCATGGCAATGACATCACACTCTGACATTGAAGGACTCCAAAGTACCTTGCTGGCCTGCAAGGAGCTTTCTGAACTTAGCTAAATGGCTAAAGAAGTAGAATAAAGCCCAAATATAAGTCCTCTGAAAGAGAAACTGTTCTGGGAACACAAAGTGACTTCATTTATGCCTCTGAGATCTGCCAAGGGCTTTTAGTGTCCTTAGTACCACATCCTACATCAGTGCACTCATGCTCACACAGAAGAGGACTAACTGACTGAGCTTTGCATTTTCAACAAGCCTTCCCTTCTCCACCTTTCTTCTAAACACTTTCTCTCTGAGATCTGCAGTAACGATTTATTATGTATCTCCATATTTCCCCCAAAGTGCACAGAATTCTAAGACATCCATGTATCTTCACATGTATCTAATTATATGGATTTGGGCCTTCATTCTGTTTTGTGGGAAAGCTATATAGCATAGATACGTCAACCCTAACATCTACACATTAGAGAGGAACTTTTGTCTATACAAAAGCTCACATGGAAAGAGAAGTGCTTACAAGGACCTTCACCGCTGCATTGCTTATAATGAAAATACTTTAGAATGGGCTGTAGAAAAAAACTGTAGTCTATTCAGAAAATGAGGGGAATGTACCAAAAAGTATACTACCTAGATATGTAAATATAAACAACATGTGTACATGATATCTGCTACTGGGATATTTATAGCAAAAATATTATAGAGTGTGCTATTGTCAAATAATAGAACAAGTTTAAAGAAAAAAAGAAAGTAGAAAACCAAGCATTTAAGGAAGAAAGGGAAAGAAGGAGGAAGGAATAAAGGGAGGACTGGAGGGAGGAAGGAAAGCAGGGAGGCAGAAGGGAGATGCACACTCATGGAGAACTGGTGCTGGTAGAATGCCATAGCAACTTCCATGTTCCTTTCCCTGCTTTCTACATGCTAAGATCACACTCTCTGATTGGTTACAGTCCTCAAGATATGGTTGTGAAGCTCTAAGCTATCTGCCCGCAGTCTTGGTGTATGGTGAACAGTTCTGGAACTGGACAAAAGGTTCTTTACCTGATCTGTTTTTAAAGCTCCTGATTATCAGGAGAGTGGGAGAGCAGGTCCTGCACCCCTTGTCTGTCATGTGGTGACATGGGAGAAGAAAAGATGCCCTCCACCCCTTGCCCCTTGCCACCTGCAGCAGGCGAAGCAATTGACCCTGTCCTTCACCAGCTGCAGCACTCAGAAGATCTGATCCCACCACTCAGCTGCCATACAGTGGAGAGAACCCCTCCCCCCACACCCCTTGCTGCCTGTGGCAGGCAGGAGAGCTGGCCCTGCCTCTCATCAACTGCAGCACTCACCAGAGCTGCCCCTGCAATTTACCTGGGCAAAAAAAAAAAAAAAAAAGCTAGAGATGTCCCAACTGGCAGTATTTCCGGAGAGCTGGCCCTGAAGACCTGAGAGTGGGAGGGCTAGCCCAGTAGTTGTCTGTCACTCAGTGGTGTCAGTGAAGAAGAGATACCACCCTTGCCTCTTGCCCTTTGCCCTTTCCCACCTACTCTAGGCAGGAAAAACTGGTTCCAGGGTCATGAGTGTGGGAAAGCTGATCCTGCCCGTCACTGATTGCAGCACTCAGGAGAACTGGTCCTCCACCTGATCTGAGCAACACAGTAGAGCTGACCCTAGTGGGGTAGGTATAGGTGAGCTGAACCCAAGGGCATGAGAGCAGGAGAACAGGCCCAGTTCCTAGAGGCTTACTAGGAACTGGTGTAGGGTGAGCTAGCCAGGATCGCGCTGGAGAGCTCACCCTAGTGCTAAGGATGAGCAAGAGTCGGGGAGCCAACCAACCTAGGAGCCACCCAGGCCCAGAACCAGGGCTATGAGTTGGCCCATCCCAATATCTCCCACATCTATGATCTTCTGGAGCATGTGTAGATACTGGTCCTGCAGACCCAAAGTTCAGGATCTCCATGACACAGGGCAACAACAGGATATCCAAGAGGAGTCCCAGTGAGGGCCCAGATGGATAGCATAGCAGAAGGCAGAGGCCTCAAACTCAAGTGCAAAGACTGAAGTGCAATGACCACTGGTAAATAAAGATGAATGGACTAAAGTGTATATTGTGTGACTCACTGGGTTACACTACAGCTTCCAGGATGAGGTTTTTCTTTTCTCTTCTCTTTTCTTCCTTTCCTTCCCTTCTCTTCCCTTTCCTTTCCTTTCCTTTTCTTTTGGATTTTATTTTGTTTTATCTTTGGGGCGAGGTTGCAGGGGCAAAGGGTAGATGTAAAGAGACAGAGAGATGAGTGGGTTAGGGATGCATTATGTGAAATCCGCATTCAGCCAATAAAAAGTTAAATTAGAAAAAAAAAGCTCCTGAATAGTCTGACATGGGTCAACATTGTGCTGAGCACTACAGATAGAATATTAGTTTTAATTAACAATTGTGAGTTAGTGGGGAAGGGAAGAGAGCACTGTCTCCCCAGTTTTATAGAATCTATTGATAATTATATATTTATCAGAGCTAAATTGTCCAAGTATCTTCAATGACATTATGTGTCTTTATCAGGGTAGTGGCATAACACTCTGCTTGGGGAGCAGTTTTATAAATGCCTTTGAAACTGATGGAAGTATATGGCAGAAGCACTTAGAAGATTGAATGTCGTTGGTGATCACCACATAAATAAGGCCAATAAAAATAGCTGCCATCTTTGGTCACCACGGCTCCCTTCACTTCAGTGTTTTCTAGAGCCACAGTGCCCAAAGAAGTCCTCTGTGGGCCATGTGGCCTGGACTTGTGATAACAGCCAATTGGCTCAGGTGGGAAATTACATTATCTCCTTAGGAACTTGAATATGGGGTCTGGAGCCAATAAATCACTGAAGTTGTGGCCAGGGAGTGCAGTTCTACAATGAGAATAGGATTTCATGGAGAGCTCAGAGGAGAGAAGAAAGGGAGGGAGAGATGGAGGGAAAACACGGAAAAGAGGGAGGAAAAGAGGAAGGAAGAGAGAGAGGCATTAGGATTTCTTTGCACTCCCTGTTTCAGGCTGGGCTATGTTCCTATATTTTTGGTGTGAGCCTAGCCTTTAACAGCTGAGCCATGCCTCCAGCCCTGAGCTATGTTCTTGCTGGTGGGTTCATACACCATAACTCAACAGTCCTTTGTTTGAGCCAACTTGAAATGATAGAGGAATTTAAAGATGTTAGATCAATAGGAAATTCTAGAAGAATTTAAATATTTGTAAATTCAAGGACTAACAAATAAGGGTAAAAGCATAAAAACTCTTATGCAATTTGGCCGTTCTAGTTGATGCCACTCTCATGGTTCCAGGCAGTATACAACACGTTTGACAAAATAAATTTAAAAATATAATTTCAGGTAAAATGTTAAATATATTTAAATAACACCCTGATATATCATTCTGCTAATAAATAACACAATAGCAATATTATGAAAATTGAATATATATCATAGAAATTAAGTTTTGTAAAACCACCCACGCAATATACTTTTGCCTTCAAATTTTTCTGATTTATAAAAGTGTAACCAAGTTTGATTTTATATCCAGAAAATGTGCTAAACTTAATTCTCATGGGTCATATGAAATTCTTTAGGGGCATTTCAAAGGATAATCTTATTTTCTACCAGCATTATCTTTTTTCCATTTTACCCTCATTCCTTTCATTTTCTTATTCTGTACTCTAAGGTTTCCAGGGAATGGATGTAACTTTTCAAACAGAACCTCAGAGAGAAATGTCATGTTGGATTCTGGTGACTGACAGGCCAACCGTTTAGATGGGAACAGGTATAATGATACTGGTTTTGACATCTTTGTTTTGTTTTATTATGAGACTGGGTTTCTAGCCCAGGCTGACCTCAGATTTACTGTCCTCATCCTGAGTGCTGAGCTATAGGTGGTGTAGGAAATCCTACAGCCAGTAGCCTTTAAGTTACCCACCTACTGGGGCGTGGCCTCTTATACTAGTTATGCCAATGTAAAGCATGCATCCAGCTCTCTTTTCCAGCTGCGGGATTCAGTTGCCATTCTCTGTTCCAGCAGAGGATTCTGATTTGTGAGTCTACCCATAAATAAATAATCATCTATTCTTCTCAATTCTGAGCTAGTGTGGGATTTCTTTTAAGTGGCCTTCTTCATCTGGTGCCCACGTGGATTCAAACTCCACACCTACCTCCACAATCCATGGCCCAGAAAGCCAGAAAGTCTCCCAACTCTGCCTGCTTGGCATGCTTTTACTTACGCGTTTTTTTTTTTTTTTTTTTTTTTTTTTAGAATCCTCACCACTACGGAGCTTACTGCATGCGGTGACTTGGAAATTTCCCAAGTGCATGCACGACTGCTGCAATCCCTAGTGTGGTCCCTGGCACAGTTCCTTGCCATGGCAACTTGTGTAGCTTCCAGTTTATGCTCCCTGCCCATGAATTCTGGGTTTCTTGCTCCATGTATGGAATTGATTTAATTGCTTTTAGTTTGTCAAGCAAAGCATATATCTCAGTATTTAACCAGTACCAAGGCGGGAATCTAAAGCAGCTCTGTACCATTCCTGTCATCACTAGTTGCATTGCTGCTAGTCATGACTCTGCAACCACGACATCTGCTGGACAATAAACATTATTATACCTAAAACAATTTACCAGATCTCATAACAGGTAATTAATAAATCAATATGGCAGAATACATTAATATTGAAACTTTTAGTAACTTTTTGCTAATACTATGGATTGTATTCTGCAAGGCTTATATGGTTATGGTGATAATTCCATTTATTGGGTATTGGGACTCAGTTTTTTCTTTATATTATCTCATTAAGAAAGAATGTGACAGTTTTAGAATGACACAGTCTTTATAGACTAATAATGACAGCTAGTTGATAGGATTAATACCATCAAAAATCAAAAGTTAGATGAAAAAATTAATACTATTTAAAAGGGTAACATTAATTTGACAGACAAAATTGAATCCATATCTAAGGGTACTGAGAAATTATCTGAAAGAATTCATATTGTTGAATTTGTAAAATCAAAATTTGTTATGATAGGTTAGCAAGATGGCAGTCTGCGCATTATCCAAGTAATGTCCAAGGATGAGGTGTTATCTTTAAAGAAGAAACTTCAGACTTTGGAATCACATGTGCAGAATGAGGACCAGAGGCTAGGTGCCTCATGAAATTACTAGAAATATAAACAGGCCAGGAGATTCAGGCTTTACAAAAGACAATAGTAAAAAGATTTGAAATGATTGAGGAAATTATTGGAGCGGATGAACAGAGATAGAGGGCACAAGGACAGGATTCGACAATGCTAGTAGCTGTCAGAGATGACTTACCCAGGGTTTTAGCTTCCTACCCTATAATCTACTCTGACAAAGCAACAAGTTCTAAAGGCCCAAAAGGACTCAAAGAAGGTAGATGGATACCTATAGGAATGAATGATGTAAAAGAAATTAAGCAAGCTGTTATAACTTATGGCTTGCATTCCAAATTTGTTAGGAAGATGATAAAGACATGGACTTCTAGAATCAAGCACCACATGACTGGATTCAGTTAGTTTCAGCAGTCCTGGATGATGGGCCCCAATCGATGTTTAGATGTTATTTCAGGGAAGAGGCTAAAATTCTAGAACAACATGGAAAAGCAAAAGGACTTGAGACTCCTCAAGATCAAATTCTTGATGAGGGCACTTATGCTGACCCACAGGTTCAAGATCCTTATGATGAAAAAATCTTGTCCCTATGCCACAAAGCAGCCTTAAATGCTTGGGACAGGATTCAAGAACTAGAAAAATGATTTGAATCATATACCAGGGTTAAACAGGGCCAGAGAGTGACTTTTTACAAAGATTAACTAAGGCTGTACAAATAGGAGTAACAGACCCAGATGCTAGATGAGTACGTATTGAATCTCTGCTTTTGAAAATGCCAACATAGAATGTAAAAAGATATTTGGTCCTTTAAAGGTTAGATCAGCACCTATGGATGAATGGATCCTGCATACAATGAACATTGAGACATTTGACTATAATACTGAATCTTGGGTAGGAGAAGCAATTTCCAAAGGAATGAGGACACATCAAAATGCCAAGTGTTTTAATTGTGGTAGAATAGGACATCTGAGAAGGGATTGTAGACAAGGAATTCCCAGGAATAATATCTCCTCTGGGAATGGCAAGAATAGAAGGACTCAGCCTTCACGTATATGTAGAAGGTGTGGCAAAGGCCGACATTGGACCAATGAATGCAGATCAACAAAAGACAGACAAGGAAACCTGATACCATCAGGAAACTCCTTGAGGGCCCTCTTGCAGGCCCCTAAGCCAAAGTGGCCCAGTCATTCCCAGTCACTGTGGAGGACATGTCACACCAGAAAAATTAAAAATCCAGAGCCTTCTGTAAAAGACCATACTGTTCTAGACGATGTCATAAACATGGAGGATAAGTTATAAATTACAGTAGGAAATAGGAAATGTATATTCTGGTAGACTTCTATAAATGATCAAAGACCAAAGATAAGAGTATATATAAATGGCATTGTAATTGTTGGTTTGATAGACACAGGTGCGGATGTGAGTATCATTATTCCAGAATCTTGGCATCCAAATTGTCCTCTTCAAGAGGCAGATGCTCAATTACTAGGAATTGGAACCATATCTCAAGTTAAACAAAGCAAGAGATGGGTTGACTGCATTGGGCCAGAAGGTCAAGGAGGGAAACTGAGGTCATATGTGGCTAATATTGCAGTAAATTTATGGGGTCATGATCTGCTGCAACAATGGAATACCCAGATTAACATTCCTGCAGTCCCAGGAACTCATAATTCTGGGTAGGTACTATACACAAAGGTCACCAGCCATTCAGGCTGTACAAGAACATAAAGCAAGTAGCAAACCTTTACAGGTACCAACAGCCTTACCTTTAAAATGGTTAACTGAGGAAACAATATGGGTTAAGCAATGGCCACTAACTGAAGAAAAGCTGCAGGCTTTAGAACAGCTGGTACGAGAGCAACTGGATGCTCACCATATTGAAGAATCAACCAGCCCCTGGAATTCTCCTGTATTTGTTGTTAAAAAGAAATCTGCTAAATGGAGAATGGTGACAGATCTAAGAGCTGTCAATAATATAATTGAACCTATCTCTACAATCTGGAATTCCTCTGCCTTCTCTATTACCAAATGGATGGTCTCTTACAGCTATTGATTTGAAAGATTGTTTCTTCACTATACCTTTACAAGAAAAGGATAGAGAAAATTTTGCCCTTACAGTGCCTAATTATAATAATTCCCAGCCTGCTAGGAGATATCAATGGACTATCCTCCCACAAGGAATGCTCAATAGCCTCACTCTGTGCCAATACTTTGTAAATCAGCCATTGGAAATAATTTACCATTACATGGATGACATTTTGATTCAAACATAGATACTTTAGAAAGAATGTTTGAAGAAGTAAAGAAAGTTTTGCCAAAATGGGGATGACAAATTGCTCCTGAAAAAATACAGAGAGGAGATTCTGTCAATTAGCTAGGCTATGAAATAGGTTTACAGAAAATTAGAACACAAAAGGCACAAATTAGGAGAGACCGATTGTGGACTCTTAATGACTTTAAAGATTGTTAGGAGATATTTCCAGACTACAACCAGCTGTTGGGATAACACCTGATCTAATAGCTCATTTAAACAAGACCTTAGATGGTGATAAAGACTTGAATAGTCCCAGAGAATTAACAGCTGAATCAGAAAAGGAATTGACAATTGTTGAGGAGATATTACAGTAGGCAAATGTGAATAGGGTGAATCCAAATCTTAATTGTATTCTAGTCATATTGCCTTCCAGAATTTCTCTTACAGGAATTTTAATGCAGAGGGATGATATTATCTTAGAATGCATCTTTTTAACAAATAACCAAGTAAAAAATTAAGAACTTATGTAGAAAAAGTATCTGAATTAATTATAAAAGGTACATTGAAACTTCCTCAAATAGCAGGTATAGACCCAGCAGAGAGTATTGGAAGACAATGAACCATGGCAAAGAGCCTATGCTAATTTTGGGGGAGAAATTAATAGCGATTATCCCCAAAGCAATAGACTTAACCTTATAAAGAGAACTTCTTGGATTCTTCCCCAAATTGTACATGATGCACCAATAACTGGAGCCCATACATTTTATACTGATGCAAATAAATCAGGGAAGGCAAGTTACAAATCAGAAGAATTAAGTAAGGTGAAACAAAGCCCTTATATTTCTGTCCAGAAGGCAAAATTATATGCTATTCTCATGGTGCTAAGTGATTTTAAAGAACCTCTTAATATAGTTACTGATTTAAAATATGCAGAAATAGTTGTCTTGCATTTTGAAACTGCTGAATTTATACCAGATGTTACAGAATTGACTTCATTATTTATCCAGGTGCAAGACATAACAGAAATAGGCTTTGTCCTATATACAGAACACACATCCGATCCCATACGGGTCTGCCAGTTCCTCTAGCACAAGGGAATGCAGAAATTGACCAATTATCGATTGGAAGTGTGTTGTAGGCCTCAGAATTTCATAAAAAACATCGTGTCAATAGCAAAGATTTAAAGAAAGAGTTTTCTATTACATGGCAACAAGCTAAGGAGATTGTAAAGAGATGTCCTACCTGCTTGTTCTATAACCAAACACAGCTACCTACAGGGACTGGCAGATGGTGTATTCCACTTTGCAGAATTTGGAAAATTAAAATATGTACAACACACCATTGACACTTAATCGGGTTTTAGTGGGCAATTGCTTTAAGCTCAGAAAAGGCTGATTCAGTAATCACACATCTATTAGAACTTATGGAAATTATGGGTATACCTGCACAAATAAAGACAGATAATGGTCCAGCATATGTTTCTAAGAAAATGAAACAGTTTTTGCTTATTATAATATTAAGCATATTACAGGTATACCACACAATCCTATAGGTCAGGCAGTTATAGAAAGATCAAATCAAACTATAAAGGATATGTTAAACAAACAGAAAGGGGTGGAAAATACCCCCAGAAGAGGATTACATAATGCTTTATTAATCTTGAATTTTCTTAACACTTATGAGAAAGGGACAACAGCAGCAGAGAGACATGAGACAATAGAAAACTCTTCTGAATTAAATCAGCAAGTTTATTTCAAGGATGTGTTGACCTCACAATGGAAGCCTGGAGATGTCCTACATTGGGGAAGGAGTTTTGCTCTTGTTTTCATAGAAAAGGAAAAACTATGGATACCATCAAAATTAATAAATATCAGTTTGAAAGAGAGAAACCTCTTGAAAAAGACAAAAGACAGCTCATCCATAATGGTGATAACCATATAGGTGGTTTGGGAACCTCATAAGGGTTGAGGCAGAGTCCTGTTCTTATCTTTATAAGAAAATACACATCTTCAAAAATTCAAGAGACCCTGGATGTTTGGATGCTGACAGAGGGAAAAATAACTATCCAATAAGGATCATCAAGAAAAATGAATATGATTTGTAAGAACAGGTGATCAAAACATATACTTTTAAACATATATATATATGAACATAGAGAGCTGGTTTTGGAGATGGACAGTGGCTCTGCCCTTCTCCACATCCAAGCATGCTGTTAAAAGGAACATTCAGAGTTTCTGTCTCATGTCAAGAGCCGTCTGGTATGAGACAGAAAGAAGAAAGAATTTAGAAAAATTTTACTTTTATTCATACCTATTTTTGTTTCTATCATACCTTTCATTGAATATATGTCTCTATATGTCTATAAAAATAATGTGTAAGTTTACCACAATGAAAGATGAATTGTCCTGCAGTAATCTTTGAAGTTTCCAGGAAGAAGGTGGGGCCCCACAATAACAACTCCACCTGGTTGACATGACATCATGATGGTGATAGAGCTACTATAAGACTTGTTTTGGGTACCAGCTGCTCAAGATGATTCCAACCTGGTTAGCTGGTGGTGCACTTTTTTTTTTTTACAACGTTCTGGCCAGAACATGTGTGTGTGTGTGTGTGTTTATGAATAATATTTAACTTATTGTATATTTGAATGTGTGAATATATTGCACATAACTAGATACCATCATCAATTTTAATATAGATTACCCAACTTCTGCTTTCTAAATTATAAACATATATGTATGTTGGCAGAGGTTTCTGTCCTGCCTGGTTCCTCAATAAACTCACAGAAACTTTATTATTTTCAATAATGATTGGCCAATAGCTTAAGTGTATTTTTGGCTAACTCTTATATCTTAAATTAACCTGTTTCTATTTTATATTTTACTATGAGGTTTGTGGCCTACCAGCAAGGTTCCAGCTACTGGCTTACATCTTTCTCCTCTGGCGGCTACATGGCTTCTCCCTCTCTCAGCCTACTCTCTCCTCCTCTATCTGCTTGGAACTCCCGCCTTGCCCTATTCTGCTAATCCACTGGCTGAAACAGCTTTATTCATTTACCAATAAAAGCAAAACATAGAGAGAAGGACTTCCTACACCATTTCCCCTTTTTTTGTTTAAATCAAAAGGAAGGTTTTAACTTTAGCATAGTAAAATTACATATAATGAAACAGTTATCAAGCAAGAATTATAGTTATAATATTTATATCTCTTTTTTCTTCTATCGTAACTAAGAAAAACATAACTATCTATTTTTCAACTCATTAAAGAACTCAGAAGGATATATTACCTTCTGAGGTAATTGGAAGTGCATTGAAAGAAACTTGCCAAGTCCAAATGGATCAAAGACCTCAACATAAAGCCAGCAACACTGAACCTCATAGAAGAGAAGGTGGAAAGTACACTTGAACGCATTGGCACAGAAGATTACTTCCAAAATATAACCCCATTAGCACAGACACTGAGAGAAATAATTAATAAATGGGACCGCCTGAAACTGGAAAGCTTCTGTAAAGCAAAGGACATGGTCAACAAGACAAAATGACAGCCTACAGAATGGGAAAAGATCTTCACCTACCCCACATCAGACAGAGGATTGATCTCCAAAATATACAAAGAACTCAAGAAATTGATCATTAAAAGAATAAATAATCTAATAAAAAATGGAGTACAGACCTAAACAGAGAACTCTCAACAGAGGAATCTAAAATGGCTAAAAGACACTTAAGGAAATGTTCAACATCCTTAGTCATCAGAGAAATGCAAATCAAATCAACACTGAGATTCCATCTTATGCCTGTAATAATGGCCAAGATCAAAAACACTGATGACAACTTTTGCTGGAGAGGTTGTGGGAAAAAGGAAACACTCCTGTATTGCTGGTGGGAGTGCAAGCTGGTACAGCCCCTTTGGATATTAGTGTGGTAATTTCTCAGAAAATGAGGAAGCAACCTTCCTCAAGGCCCAGCAATACCACTTTTGGGTATATACCCAAAGGATACTCAACTTCCAAAACTCTAGAATTGACAGAGACATATGTAGGAATTTTTATATCTTTTGATTGCATCATTTCCCTCTCTCTAAGATCATTTGTGCAGTAAGTTATAGGTTTTTCTAATATTGAAGCAACTTTGCAAACCTGGCATAAGTCCCATTCAGTCATAAACTATTGAAGTTTTTATTTATTCTCATATTCATATGTTAATGCTTTTGCATAGAATTTCTATGTTTTTGCATGATTCGCCTGTGGTATTTCTCTTTTGGTGCTCTCCTTACCTATTTTGATGCCTCAGGTGTAACAGCCTGACAGAGTGAGTTGGAGTGTTTCCTGTTTTGCCATTCTTGGAGGAATTTGAATATGATTATAAGAACCTATTCTTGGGATGCTGGCAGTGGCTTTTCTGTAATGTTTCCTTGCCTAATGTTTTGGTTTTGGAAAGATATTTATATGCTAATTCAATTTCTTCAACTTTTACATCATTATCTACTTTCCAACTTCTTTGGGAGTTGGTTTATGTGGGTCGTATTTCTCAGTAATTTATCCATTTTACTGAATTTTAAAATATTTCTTGACATAAAGTTATTCATTTTTTGTTATCATTTCTCTGTACAATCTACAGCTAGGCACATTTTCATTCCTAATAATTATTTATGCTCCTTTTTTTCTTGATCAATCTTGATAGGATTTTTGTTAGTTTTGTGAGTTTATATTTTTAAAAGGAGACTTAGACTTGTTGTCTGTTCTGTTTTGTTCTCTGATCTACATATAATCTCTCTCCACATACACTTTTTTTTTTTAAAAAAAAATATATATATATATTACGTGTTCCTGTTCCTCTGTTCTTTTTGGCTACTCTGATATATATATGTGTGTGTGTGTGTGTGTGTGTGTGTGTGTGTGTGTGTATCATACATACACACATACACACATCCACACACCTGTACCAGTACTGAGAGTAATTATGTAAAGAGGAGGCTAGACAAATAAACTGATATATTAATATAAAACAGAGCAGTGAAAGGAAATGAATTTGGTCTGTGTATATTAAAATCTCATAATACACTGTTGAGTTTCCCCAATTATTAAATTAATACCTAGAGCATTAGATAAAATTTCTATGAAAGTTAAAAAGATAAAAATCAGTACAGTAATGGCTTTGGATGTGTGGGAAGACATTAGTAAATGTATATATAAATGTGATATATATGTATATATATAATCACATTCAGAATTGTGTTACTGCTGAGAGATGGGTGAGATATGTTGAGGATCATTCTGCATTGCTTATATTTGTAATACATTTTCTTAAACTTGATTAAGGTTTAATCTTAATTAATTAATTAAGAATGGTTTTTATCTTCAGTGTGTGGTTCTGGAGGTTGTACTCAGGACCTGCTTAGTGCTCAACAACCGAACTACACCCCTGCCCTTCTTTACTTTTTAAAAGTTTATTTTGAAAGGAGGTTTTTCTAAGTTTCCCAGACCATGACTGAAACTAATCATGGAACCCCAAGAACCTCTATTGCATTTTGGGGTTAGCCTTGTTTTATGGATCCCAGATTGAGAACACATCGGAATGCTCACAAGGATGAGACAAATCCAAGGCCCAGTCTTTGTTTAGTGCCTCATCACATGACAACTGGGCTTTGAACTCAGCCGGATGCAAAGGGGGTTGTTGTCCATGTGGTTTATACCTTATCAGTTTCCTTCAAGTTCCTGGATGTTCCAGAGACTTTAATTGGTTGAGTACATCCTCCTCCTGCCCCATCCTGGTGACATGAAGTTGACAATAGACATCTTCCTGGACAAATATAGCTATAACATGACTTGTGTTTGTTTCTAAAGTAGAATATTAATTACATGTAGTGCAGAAAATGCAACAGGAGTAAGGGTAGTTAGAGGCATGTATTAATCAAGAATCAATTGTCACTAATGAATTTTTATTAGTAGTATTAAGTCAGTTTCATAAATAATCGGTATGTAGACCATGTCATCTTTGTAATGAACATCATGTGAGAACACTTTGTTTTAATTAATTTTCCTTAATATATAAAATGAAGCTGATTCTTTTTTAAATAGAAATGCTTTATTTGGCAGATTTTTTACACACATAAATTTTTATATATAAAAGAATGTATAAATAAAGTCGCTGATTTGACCTGGCAAGCTTCAATTCTAATTCAGCATACTTTTCCTGTTTTTATAAAGTGCAGGAAAAATGTTGGCCTTTAGAAACTGATATCCCTTGGGTGTGCTAGTGTGGTAATATTTAAAAGAAATATTATTGTTCTTTAAAAAAACTATAGCAAAATTCTAATAGAAAACTCCCAAATAAGATCCGACATAAAATCTGTTTTCATATAAATAAAAGCGATAAATTATTTTAAGCTGGCCTTTTAGAGACCGTGTCCTGCAAATGGCTGGTGTGCATCTTGTGTGCAACCGTGTACACTCTACTACAATCTCGCTTGAAGTTTGTAAATTTTGAATTATTTTGATTAAGTGTAGACACTCCAAAATGAAGCTAGAGGCAAATGTGACTATGTTTCCAAGCATAGGCTGGGTGGAAAGAATGCTGTGATCGTGTGTCAAAAATTATCCTAATCATCTGGTCTTACGATGAATGGATTAGTTCCTCGTCTCTGCTGGTAGAACATGAGCAAAAACTTTGAAGTACGGGAGGCAACGGCAAAGAAAACAGTCAGCTGCGCATGTGAGAGTTGGTGAGAGCTGGTGATTAGGAGAGGAGGCCCCGTGGGTCAGCTCCCCATAGGTACAAACAGATGTTTGCACTGTTTCACAGCTGCTAAATATGATATAAATCCAAAGAATTTTTCTTGTTTTTATAAAGGAAAAAAATACCCAGACAGCAAATTTTTGGTCATTCAGATACCCTTGCCAAATGACATCTGGTTTCTGTACTGCTTATTTAAGCAATCCTTAAAAAAAAATGTTTGCCAAGGGGAGTAACTCTAAACTTTCAGCCTTCACCATACACAATAGTACAGCTTAAATTCCAGTGTAGCATGCCCAGTTTATTAGAAGCAACACTGCTTCATATTCTTGACCAGCAAGTTTCACTTAAGGAAACTGGTTAGATATACTGTAATTAGTTAAGGGAAATCTATGATGGGGTTACATGTAGAAAATTCTAAAATTTCTAGTCTAATGATAGCAAAGAAAATGAATTAATCGATTCCATATGTTAAGGGTGGTAGTGACCAAAGGTAAATTATATAGTTACCTACAGTCAAAAGTCAAGGATCTGGAAGATGCTCTTGACTTGCATCAAAGTGACAGAATGTATGTGGCAGAAGGAAATCCCTCAGAGATCCAGACAGACGTGGACGTGAGAGGAAGACTTGCCGAAATCTTGGACGAGCATCCAGATATCTTCTCTGTATCCGTGATACCGTCTAGTGCCCTGCAGAAAGGAGTGCAGGACTGGACCCAACAGCAAATACAGAGTGCCAATAATTCCCCAAGAGGGTCTCCTTTGCAGGAGGAAAGGCCCAATTCCACAGGCTTGTCTTCCCAATGTTTCCCACGGTGATCTTTGCGGCATCCATAAGACCTACCTTTTCTTTAGCACTGATTCATTTTAGATCTCACAGCTCAGCACTAGAAGAGAAAATGTCATGTCATAGCGGGTTTGGAAGTGAGCATCTTTCCTTCTTGCGGAGGGGGGGAGGGAGAAGGGGCAGTAATCATGACTTGACTTGACATTCCAATCACAGCTGATAATGAGAAAGCGCCACAAACACGGAGACAGGTCCAGCCTCGGAGACTGCTCACGAGGGGCTTCATCAGGTCTGCGTGGTATTCAAACACCTGCCCAGTGAGAGTGTGGAGTGAAGGGAATTTAAACCACATGGATCTTTCTTTGACTTTTTTTCAAATCAATTTGTTCACTGTAGAAGAGCTTGGGCTTTTGACATTAGATAATGTGAGGTCAGCCACTACTGAATTTTTCATGAGGTAGTGGTTTGTTTGCCATTTCATCTGAGGACAATGGCTTCCTCCCACTTCCAGGATGTTGTTTCCATTATCCCTCACATCCATCACTTCTGTGTTTACTAACATTGAAAAGCTTCTCCTATCCAGCCTTTCATACACTTCAACTCTTTGGAAAGTCCCAGGTCAGGGCTCATGAGACGATTTCACAAACCCATGTGTGAGGAGCCCTGTATTTAGATGGAGACTCACAGCACCGCTCTAAACCCC
Source organism: Ondatra zibethicus (assembly GCA_004026605.1). Classification (NCBI taxonomy): domain Eukaryota; kingdom Metazoa; phylum Chordata; class Mammalia; order Rodentia; family Cricetidae; genus Ondatra; species Ondatra zibethicus. The sequence goes on from PVIU01004670.1 coordinate 28,280, forward strand.
TCAGGCCCAGCGCCTCATGCCAAGTTCTTATGACAAACAACTTGGAAACAAACTGTTTGCAAGACCAACTGTATAAAGGATACAAAGTTCTTCATTCCCTGAGAACCAGAATATTCAGGTTCTACAAATCCCTGAACCCGAAAATAGATTTAATCAGCCCAATTCACATCATAAATCTCATGTTGCATGAACACACGTGTGCTAAGAAGATAAGGAGATTGCATTTTAACTTTGAAAATTTCAGAATTGTGCCCCACGGGCCTTTGTTTTATCTTGGACACTCCAGGGACTCCATGCCAAGAGAAATTCTCAAGGGATTCACATTGAATTAAGTTCATGAGCTTTATTGAGCAGGGAGCTGTTTCCTCTCTGTTATCAAAGATGTCATATTTCACCTCCTACTGGAACTGCCCTACTATTCTTGCCTCTATTTCTCCCAGACTGTTCTCTAGAACGGTCTACTAATCTTTTGCATTTTTAAATTTTTTCTCTTTCCCACAGTCCCGTCTTCCTCCTTTTTCTCCTCTCTCTTCCCAATAATTCAGGGACATGTAGGAGCTACTCCTTGCAAATCTCAGTAAACCCAAGAAGATAGTTGGGGATATTGCCATAGATTGTTTTAAACAATTACTGTAGGTCCATGGACATAGTAATAAACAATGCTTTGAGGGCTCACGAAAGAAAGCACACTGAAAGTTATTATAGACCATAATAACAAGGACCTCTTCACTAATACAGTCAATACCCAGGGTATTTCTATCAGTGAAAGACACCCTCGTTTTCCCTTTTGTAAGTTATGTCCACACACAGCCATTCCAACACTTTCCATAGTCATTGTCAACTATTAGTCTCTAATTTTGTTCTTCTATAAGTGGAGGCCCCTGGGGAGATGGTTCACTGGGAAAGCGTGTTTGCTATGCAGCATGAGGACCTGAGTTTGAATCCCCAGCATTTATGTTAAATGTTGGGCGGGGCTACATGTGCCCGAAATCTCAGGACAGCAGGGAGTGGACACAAATAGATCCCAGGAGCTTTCTGACCAGCCCACCTAGCTCAAACTATGAGATTCTGGCTCAGTAAGAGACCCTGTCCAAAGATACAAAATGGAAAGCAACAGAGAAAAAACTCAGTGTGCCTGCAGGAGCATGGGTTCACACATTTGCATACTCATGTAGATACATCATGCACACACACACGTACACGCACACGTGTACACACACAAAGATGTGCACGTGCTCCTCAAACAAAGGGGAAAAAAAAGAAGCAAAGGATCTTGTTTAAATAGAATCTTCTAGAATATTACTTTTGGTCTTTGACTTTTTCTTTTTCCTCAGGCAATTCTCTGAATATCCCCCCAAGCTGTTTGTGGACTAGTGGTTTGCTCATTTTTATGGCTCAGTGTGGTGTAAATGAGCCATTGTGTGACTGACCAGCTTCTTTCTGTTGGAAGGTGTCGGTGTTCATCTGCTACAAACATTTGTGTATGTGTTTTTGTGTGAATGCAAATGTCTATTTCTTCAGGACAAAATCCGCAAAACAATCACCAGGTTTTACAGGACAAATCCATGCATCTTGAAAGAACTGTCAAGCTGTTTCCTGGAATGAATGAGCCGCCATCCATTCTCATAATAATGTTGATTGAAGTCATATGATTTTGCCACTTTGCGCTCTTATTCTTTGGTATTTGAGCTGTAGTGATATTTCACTGTGGTTTCAGTTCGCATTTCCCTAATGACTCTGAAGTTGTATATCTTTCCATGCAATCGTTCATCTGCCATCTCCAGGTTCTCTCTGATGCCGGATCATTATAAGATGATTATAAGCCCCTCTCCTGATAGCAGTTACTTTTCCCATCGCAGTGATAGAACACATGATGGAAGCAAGTGAAGAAGCCAGGGTTTGATTGTCTTTTAAAAAAGACTTTCTTTCTACTTATTCTTTGTGTCTTTCACATCATACATCTCGATTCCATTCATTTCCTGTCATTTCATATATATCCTCTGCCCTTGCTACCACCCACCCCACAAATAAAATTTAAGAGAAAGGAAGAAAAGGAAAGGAAAGGAAAAAAAATCTCATGAAGGGACTGGTCCTGCAGACCCAAAGCTGCAGGATTTTCACAACACAGGGCAACAGCAGGATAACCAAGAGGAAAAGCCCAGTGAGGGTCCAGCATCAATAGTGCAGCAGAAACCAGTGGCCTTGAACAAGACCAATGACTCTTTGCAATGGACACTTGCAAGTATAAATATATGGACAAAAGCATTTACTACGTGACTCACTGTGCCACACTGCAGCTTCTATGATGGGACTGATCTTGGCTTTTTAAGGATACATTCCATCATGGTTGAGGGATGGCGGCAGGAGCCTGAGGCAGCTAGCCACATTGCATCTGCTTTTGGGAAACATTAAGAGATGAATGCTGGTACTCAGCTTGCTCTCATTTTCTTCCTGTGCATTTATTCTAAGATCCTAACTGCTAGATGGTCCTCCCACCAGGATCTATGCAAGATAGAAACTCACCAATATACTCAGAGCTTTGTTTTCCAGCTGCTGCTATTGTAGGTCTTTTCAAGTGGATGGCATCTGTGACTGGATGCTGATTTCACTATTACTTTTTATATACCTGTCGCTGAACTGTCAAAAGAACATGGCTCTTGGAAGCCATGCAGTTCTTAGAAGATGAAATACAGATTCAAATTCAGGTCTGTACACTTGACAGGCGCTTTTTCCATAGCATTCTGTTGATGGGGCTGTCCTTCTGGATATGATTCACTTTTATTGGTTAATGAATAAAGCTGTTTTAGCCAATGGTGTAGCAGAGTAAAACCTGGTAGGAAATCTGAACAGAGACAGAGAGAGTAGGCAGAGTTGAAAGAGATGCCATGTAGCCGCTGAAGGAGTAACATGTTGTGGTGGTAAGCCACAGCCTCACAGCAATACATAGATTAATAGAAATGGGTTAATTTAAGATGTGAGAGCTAGCTAGGAAAATACCTAAGCCATTGGCCAAACAGCATTGTAATTAATATAGTTTCTGTGTGATTATTCAGGTCTGGGCAGCTAGGAAGTAAAAGTATAGTGTCTGCTTATACTCTGTTACCCTCTGGGATTTTGGGGTCCTTACCTATATAAGATCATTTTCTCCTTAGTACTATTTCTTGGCAATTGACTGGCTTCTGTTGACAATTCTTGGAAAGGGCATTCCATATTTATAGCCCCAGGGTCAAATTTTAGATCCACTAAGAATGTTTGAACCTGAACAAGTGGCAGCCAAACTTACTGTGCCCAAATAAGATGTCAGGACCCGCCACCCATGAAGCATTCTCCTTTGCACTTTCTTATTCTAGTAGCACAACCAATATTCTTTCTGCCACGAGTCAGCTATCTTTGTTTTCTCCATTAATTTTCTTAAGACAGAGCAATAATCGATTCCCAGAATCTTCAGTGTGTCCTTGGTGCTGTTCAGAAAGTGATGCTCATTTGTAGTTTAGGCCCTGTCTCCACCACATCCAGACTAAACTACTTCCATTCTCCAGTACATTTGTAGTTTCTTTTGAATCCCTCCCCATTATGGCCACTTTTATCTACTTTTTAAAGGTTTATTTGACATGTTCTTCATGGCACATCTCAAAGCCACCTCTTCCAAAAAGCTTTTACTGATTTGTCAAGTAGAGGACATCTCTCATTCTTTTAAAGACAAATCCTTTGTGACACAGTTTGCGTTTTAATTGTGAGATGACCTTGGCGTCTAAAATAACAGCACTAACTTTCATTGTCTTGGCTGACCATGTGCCCAGTTCGTATCAGGCCTCCAGTGTTTAAAGATGTGGATCTTGTGAATCCATCAGTAAGGACTGAGGCCTTTGGTAAAGTTTATTCTAAGTTGTTTTGCTATGTCCTTACTGAATCTTCTTGCACCATTTGGTGACCTGGGCAAACCGTATCACTAATCCTGACAAAAGGACCCTCATCCCCCCACTAAGTGCTCCTTTTCCACTTGCCATCAGAATGAGTCGTGGAAGAACGCCAAGTACACCTCCTAAGCTAGGTTTCTGACTATGTTGCAGATATAATGCTACTACGATAGTCACCATTTAGGATACTCATGATCAGAGTTCTTTGAAGTGTGCTGGAATGTTTACTTTAGATGAGTTGCACACACTAGAGGATGAGATTTTCCCAGAAACAGTCACTCTGAAAGGTGTGCTGGTGCTGGAGAGGTGGCTTTGCAGCTTAGTACTGCTCTTGAAGAGGACCTAGGTTTGATTCCCAGCACCCATGTGATGGCTCACAATCTCCAGTTCCAGGAGCATCTGATGTCCTCCTCTGACTTCCTTGAAGATCACGCATGCCAGTGGTATACGGACATACAGGCTGACAAGACATTCATACACATGAAATATATCTTTAAAAAAGGATTTGGTAGTTTATAAGTATCCCGATCTATGAAAAGGTGTTAAGTAATACCCTTGTCAGTTGTAAGCTAAATCTATCTTCCTTTGGATTGATACATTTTTAATCTTAAACGAAAGGGCAGCATTGGCTTCTGAAGTTCTTGCATTAAATACTTTGTGGGCCCTGTGTTGAGGAACTACAGATGTGGAACATCTTAGGGCCAGTAGATTCTGACTTGTGATATGTAATTGTCAATTCACAGAGCATTTATTTTTTTTCTTGGAGAACACAGGTATGTGGATTTATAACTTGTATCATTTAATAATTTTGTTTAATAAATGAAAATGACATCATGTTCCTTGGACTTGCAAGTCTGAAATTGCAAAATGGTACCAGGGAAGTCTGTTCACGATGACAATTAGGGCCACTAGTTACTTCCTATTGCATCCAGAAAGTGCACGGCAGTGCCGTGGATACAAATAGTACCCAGCTGTGGGAACTCTCGATACCTTTCTGTGCTGAGCACATACTAAGCACAAGCATCTCAGCGATGTAGTCCACAGGGTAGACTTTGCCTTCCACTTTCTTCCGCCATCCATTTTGTTTTCTTCCTAACATGCTTCTTTTTTGTCATTATTTAGGCTTGCTACAGGTTCTGGGTCAGAAGGGGCCATCAAGAGAGCAGGTTTAGACTCAGACAGACTGCTCTCCAGTCCGACTCTACAACGTTGCAGTTGTATCCTTGTGAACAAATAGCAAGGCGGATCCATGTTTTCTCACGAAAGATGGTAGCATCCATCACAGTGAGGACATGGCCTTTGTGGGATTAAGAGAAACAATGTAGGTGCCAGGACGAGTACACACTAGCCCACTGCTTCTCTTGATTATTGCCTGTTGCTTGCCTTTATCTTTGTAATTATTAAGTATTTTGGGTTAAAAGCCACCAAGTTTTGTCCTTAAACCCAAGAGTCTACATACAGGTGTTAAGGAGATGTTTCTGAAGCGGAAGAACAGATAAGCACTCACTCAGGCGCATGCACTTCAAACGCTCACCCAAACACGCTGCATCCATCTTTAGCACACAGTGGCAGGGAGGTGCAGAGCACATTTAAGAGCCTTAAGGACTAGGTTCATAGTTTAACAAACTATGGCAGCTATTTCACTTATTTTGCCAACGTTACCTGGACACCTACCCCAGGCCAGCCATGTACCGGTACTGAGATCCATACCTGGTATTAATCACAAACCATTTTGCAAATAAAATCTATTGATTTGACCATTTCCCAACTTGTTTTTCTCAAGTACCTCTCAGGATTGTTCGGATTTGGAGATGAACTTGAATTTTCCCTACTGGACTTCTTCCTTTGCAGGGGGCAGATGTCAGTCACCCATGAGTGTGGTGGTCTAGGAGTCACTTCTGCTGATCTCAGAAATAGGCAGCCAGCATTTGTAACCTCTAGGGACACAAAAGCATGGCCAAGGTGAGATGAGTGAGGGCCTTGTTCTCTACAAATATGAAGCATCACGCTGCAGAGGAAGGGGCTGGCAAAGTCTCCGCTAGCCTGTTTGCAGAGCAACAGCTGGCTGTAGCTTCATTGCAATAAAGTGTTAGAATTAATAGCCTTCATCTGTTTTCATTTTGCTAACCCACTACATCAAGCACCACAAAATAAATATATTAATTAAATGTCCCTCTCTTGGAGGCATTTGGAAAATGGAAAAATGTTCATTTGCAGCGGGGGGTGGGGGGAAGCAGGGGATAATTACAATCTTGAAACTTCTGCAGTTGGAACAACAATAAAAGGAGCAGAAATGACTATAAAATAGGCTGTTTTTGGCATTACTTAATTGGCCTATTTATTTTTCTGTCTCTGAAACTGTCTTTAGTGACACCTACTGATAAGAGCCAATCGGAATCATGGCCGAATTCCTTCAGACTGGACCTGCCAACAATCTGCTCAGCCCTCCAGATGTTACCGCTTTGTGAGAAATAAGAACTCAATAAACCAGGCTCACCCTTCCTCCTGGGGTGAACACAAAGACAGATATGGAAAATCACGGCTCAGCACCGTGAACAATGCTCTAAGTGAGGGGTTGGGGCCGCTCTTATTTGTCTTGGTGGAACAGACAGCCATGGAGCCCGATGCAAGAATTTTAGTTGGCAACCGTTCAAACTCTGACTATACATTGCAATTGTTCACCAAAGGAAACCTGTGAGCTCGGGGGAAAGTGGCTTTTAACAAAAGGCGTGAGACACTTGTGGAGAGAGCTTGAGGTATCTCACACAATGTTCTCATGCAAGCGTCCCCCCTTTTGTGTTTTCCAGATTCCATCCTCTTGTGTTATGTAACAGAGCAGAAGGACGCAGCAGTAAACAGCCTCACAGCACTTCCGAACCGTGGATGAATAATCTCCAGCAAGCACTTGCCGTTCTGGGAATAGAACAAAATGAGCTAGAGTGCTTGTCCTCAGACCAGCGTGTCCCAGTCTTTCTTAACACAGGACACACTTGTGACCTTGCTATGAAAAATGTGGTCATCATTTTTCCTGGGCCGGCCCCTCATCCCGCTGTCGTTCATGTGCACCTTCTCCCATCCTCCCTGTCTGTACCCAGACTCACGGTGAATACCTGAGCGACGGGTCATGTAATTATGAGATGGGAAGCCGCTGTTCTCAGCACATAGTCCCCTAACAAGCCTTTTGGCAGGCTAGCGTACAGTGTACATAATGGATATTAATGACTTAAGTGTTTTTAATATTTAATTCACTGGTTTAGTTTCATATACATGCTTAAAATTATATCTAATGTGCATTGGCTTCTTTTTGAGTTCACATCTAACAAAGTCATTTTTATTTGAATGTGTATCTTGTGGATGTGGCTGTACTAGCTTAAGTGTGCCTAATCTCATCTGAACTCATGTTCTTGGGGACATTTAGGAAGCAGCTGAGCCTTTGTCATCACTGAAGCTGTCTTTTGTGCTGCCCAGTCCAGTGTTCTAGAGAGGGTTTCCTTTACCTCTACTTCAGGCCTTTAATCCGAGTGTGGAAAAACTGGACACTTGCATAGAATTTAGATGACGGTCTAATAAAAATAAAAGCACATAATGATTTCCCGACTGTGTGTAGAGTAAATCTTTCAAGTCTTGCTAATGGGTTATACAACACGTAGTGAGAACAAATACCCTAAGATAATGACTAAGTAAGTAATCATTGTTTTCTTAAAAGGAAACTGCCATGGCTGGGGAGAGGGCTTTGTGGGTAAAGAACTTGCTGTTATAACATGAGGATCTGATTTCAAATCTCCTGAACCCAGAGGAGAAGCTAAGGGAAGTAGCATTCATCTGTCATCCCTGAACTTCTATAGCAAGATGCTTGGTGGACTACCAGAGTCCCTGGGCCCTGGCAAACAGCAAAGAGACCCTGTCTCAAACAATGTGGAAGCGGAGAATCAACCTCTGAGGTGGTTCTCCAACCTCTACAGTGTCCTACGGACATGTGTGTAGGCCATTGGAGAACACACACACACACACACACACACACACACACACACGAGAGAGAGAGAGAGAGACACAGAGAGAGAGAGACAGAGAGAGAGACAGAGAGAGACAGAGAGAGAGAAAGGGGAACTGCCTATAGGGGATGTTAAGTGGGTACAGAGATGTAATTAGATAGGAATGATTTCTAATGTTTCATAGCATTGGCATAATTATGGTTGACAACAATCAGTTGAAGATTACACCAAGGAATGATGTGTCTAGACGGCAGGGATGCAAGCATCCTTGATCTGATCACTACACATTGTTTGCACACATTGATGTGTATGATTACTCTGTGCCAACTAAAAGTGCGAGGTGACTTTTGCAGTCTTCCAAGTTAGAATTAGTTGAGATTAGGTTTAGTGAGTCTTCACCCAATGGTGTTCATTATCTGGAATAATAGAGATTGAAAAAGTATTCCTGTGATATCAGATGTTTGGATTGGAGCCTACATTTCTAAAGACGGACTGTCCTGGGGGACTTCCCCTAATAGTCAGAGTGTAGTGTGGCATTTCCTCTTCCTGCCATGTCTACACCCATGTAGATGTCTCCACACCCATGTCTACACTCATCCTACCATGTCTCCACACCCCACTTCTCCACTCTGAAGTTGGCAGAGGGAATGTTTTTTTTTCCCTTGAGGATGACTACGTGCCTTGCAGTTGGAACACTCTAGTTGGGAAGAAGCGCATTAGGTGGGCACTGTCTATGAGGATCAGAGTCTCCCAAGACAATTTCATAATGGGACAGATGTGTAATGTAGTTAGCAAACAGTGACGTGTGAGCCAAGCGCTCTGTTTGTAAACTTTGACTGCTTAGATGGATTTCTGAGCGGAGTGCTCCTAGTTTGGGGAGGATGCCTCTATGAGTAGCTCACTGTGAAGAAGCAACAACAGTCTCCCCTTGGCTCTGTGGGAAGACTTGGGAGAGCAAGAGGACTTTTGAGATCTCTGATAGAGAGAAGTCTGGTTGGGTGCCTTCCCCTAGAGCAGGTCGGTTACACAGGAGGCAGAGATTATAAACCCAGGACAAGCTCCCTTCTAAAGCTGGTTTTCTCCAGCTGCGACCCTAGTAGTATGTATAGCTGATGTTTCTATCAGCAGATCTTTCAAAATAAGGACCCAATAAAGTAATGATCAATCCTTTACAGAGGACGGAAAATTTCTAGAAAGTGTAAACACTTCCAATTGCATATAATTGGAAATTATTCTTAATTTTTAGAGCAATAGTCTCTATTTTCAGACTAGTCTGGTGGGGGGGGGGCTGAAACTGACATGTATTTTAATCCCGTCCACATCATTTGTCAGATGTGTAACACTGGAACAAAATACCTCCAAACCATTTTTGTAAGTAGGGACAATGATGTTCAGTTTAGAAGAACATGGGTGAAAGAAAAGAGGTCAGCTGCAAGATAAAATAAAAAATCACCAGGGACCGATGGATTTGGCCAAGGATAGGAAAGAAGAATGTAATATCAGTTGAGAGATGCAATAGGTTTTATCTTGTACCATGTGGAAATAAAAGGAGAAATAAGGACAGAATTGTGCAAGATCCACCAGCTTGAGGCACAAAATGAGAGAACCTGGGGAAGAGCCAGGAGGTTGTCAGTGAAATGGGAAGAGGACTAAGAATGGGTGTCCAGAGAGTAAAGAGAGGCTTGGGTTTAAGGAGCTCCGAGTCACCATTAAGAAGGGTGGGAATTCTAAGGTGCTAGATCATAACATCATCCAGACCAGTGGCCAGGAGTAAGCTTAGGACAACTCAGGGAAGTGTTAGGAGTGAGAACATTTTAGATGGTTGGAGAGATCTGAGCTGGGTGGAAAGGGTGGTAGAAGTGGACAGGGCAGATACTAATAGGAGACTCTGCTGAGTGATTGGAGAAACAAATTATGACTTGAAGCTCTAAATAGGGAGATGGAGAGGACAGGAGTAGACTTCAGGTGGCTGCAAGCTCATTTGAGAACTGCAGGAGAAACGGCAGCTTGAGAAGCCAGCTGATGCAGCATATAGTGAGTGACCTAAAACGGGGACTGCCGGTCACTCACAGGGTGTGGTAACGAAGGTCACTAGAGGACTGGGTTTAGATGGGACAGAAATTAGCTTTCATAGGGATGGTGGATGGAGGAGCAGGTGGTACTGAGAGGTCTCCCGGGGAGCTGGGGTTGGACACAGAGGTGACAAACAGGTGAAACGATAGGTTGAGTGTCACTTTAAGGGAGGGAGGGAGGGAGTGTACCTTGTCCTGCTGCGACTGTTGTAAACGGGTCAGTCTTACCCTGAAGACAAACCCCTCTGGCTTTTAAACCTTTCTGCAAATGACATCCCTCTGTTGCCCGTGGCCTAGAAGGAAGGCAGGGAGCAACAGTTGCATCTGCTGCTATGGGGTTTTGCTCTGGGCACATCGCTGAAAATCACTTTGAAGAGCTTTGGCTAGAAGGCAGGTGGGGCACTTGGTTCAACAATTTCTAGAATTTGTCTATGGATTTAAAAGCTATGTGGCGAATAGCTGTGCTTGCCAAGGTCTGAAAAAAATGAACAAAAAGTAGAAAAAAAATGAACAAAATTGGGAGACGTGTGCTCATGCAAAGACTGTGAGTTTAGAGGACTGAGCAGTGAGAGGGCTTTGTTGACTATCAACAGGCAAAGCAAAATGCAATGAAGACTTCAAGGGGAGGGGCATTTTGACAACAAAACGCTCTGCCAATTTTCATGATTTGAGTGCCACCCTCATGATTTCTGTCTTATATCATCATACTGTGTCCTTATTTAGTTAGTATTTCTTTGAAATATTTACTATTAAAATATTTAATATCCCCTAAACATTAATATACCTGGAATCTTGAACTTATTGGCAATTTACATGTTTTCCTAAAATCCACAGATAGTCATATTAAAGGTACCTGTATCTGATCTTTGCCATGTCTTAGCAGGTTGGAGAAGGGATCAAGACAGCTCTTCAGGCCTGAATTACTGGATTGTTGAGTTTACAAGGGCACTAAATGCCCCTTTGGAGACAGGATGGAAGAAAGGCACCCGGCTTGCATGGGTGTATCCAGGGAGAAGTTTCAAGGAGAAATGGATTGTTTAGATGTGAAAAAGATCAAGCTATGTCCTTGATGAAAGCATTCATAGGGATAGAGACAGTTTTAGAAGAGTTACAAAAACAGAGGGCTGAGGATGTGATCAAGTGGCATGTTACTTGGCCCTGGTGTGCAGGGCCTTGAGCCAGGCTTAGCACCAGAAACAAAACAAAGCAACACAACAGCAGCAAACCCAAGAAGAATGAAGTAGGTCCAGGGACAAACTGTAGCTAATGAAAAGGAAAGGATGAACTCAACAGTTGAATTTGACTACTTAATGCCAAGACATGAGTTTTGAATGTGCATTTGTAAGACCGTCATATTTGACTTACCATTTGAGGGCTGAAGAAAGCAATACAAGGCCTGAGACACAGCAAGCAATCAGTAGCAGATGAGGAAGATGAGTTTGCGGAGTGTGGTAGACTTTCAGCCCTTTAAGACATAACTGGATGTGAGCGTGTACTCTTGGCCCAGGAGGAGCTGGGAAAGTTGCTGCCAGGAGAACATAGCAGATAGAGGCAGGCCTCCCTTTTGGGAGAAGGGAAGAGATGCAGTTTGGAAAAGAAGGTCAGTATTCCTGGAGGTGAAGGCACTGTCATCACCAGGGACTGCAGCAGAGACCAAAGGAACGCATTGAGCAATCTGTGGGAGTGAATGACGGTGGGAACAGCTTGAGAGACGGTGCTCCAACGAATCTCTGAGGGAGCCTGGCAAGGGGTGGGATGAATCTTTGGTCTCTGCACCATGTTAGATCCTGGATTTAACTCCAAGAGAGTGGCACTAGTCTATTGTTTTGAGGTTTGGCTCTGACTCAGATGGATCACTTAAAACTTGGGTAGTATCTTACTATAAACACTGAACGACAAGGATGGCTGAGAAGTCCATATTTACAGCACCCCCAAACTGTATGAACTGGAATATATTTTAGTCAAATCAGGGGGAATTATAGTTTTAACATTTAGCAGTACTAACATTAATTTGGGTATAGTTAGGGCTTCTTTGGCCTGATTTCTATTCAAATGTTTTTGCTCAATTTGGGAATCTGGGCCATACACTCTATAACTTCCCAAACATCCAGCTTCAAATTAACCCTCCAGAATTTGAGATGAAGGAAATGATCAGCACTCTGAAGTTTTTAAGAAGGACCTCAGTCTCTGCATTGTGTTTCCCAGGTATCCAAAGGTTTCTTAGAGTCAGATCCTAGGGATGGGCTCCTTCAAGGCCAGGCATGACACTTTGAGTTCAAAGATGTTCTTATCCTTGAGAAGGGCCAGGCAAAGGAAGAGGATGTCTGGTTTGTCAAATTTTTCTTTCCTTTGGAGCAGGCAGCCATAGCTCCATCAATTTGATTCCTGTTCTGTAACCACAAAGACAAGGATGATGGATCTCCTTTTGGGAAAACAATGCAATTTCCTTGGAAAAACATCCACTTTAGACAAACAATAAAAGCAACCCTAGTGGGGCCTTGGCTGCTCTCCTGGTATTACACTTATGCTTATGCCTCCAGTGCTTGGCAGCAATGATTTCTGGTTGCAAAACAAGCAGACCACCCTCCGGGGACACCCAACCCCCACCCTGACCAGCACCCAACCCCCCACCCTGACCAGCAGACCACCCTCTGGGGACACCCAGCCCCCATCCTGACCAGCAGACCACCCTCTGGGGACACCCAGCCCCCATCCTGACCAGCAGACCACCCTCTGGGGACACCCAGCCCCCATCCTGACCAGCAGACCACCCTCTGGGGACACTGAGCCCCCATCCTGACCAACAGACCACCCTCCAGGAACATCCAACCCCTACTCAGGTTCAAAAATCAAACTTGAAAATTCCTAGCTGAAGAGTGGATACGAGTTCGACTCTACCTCTTGATCCCTGTGGGTGGAATCATGACGAGTTTTCAGCATTAATCTACTCATCTCCACGGGGAGGACTGGGGGGAAGGATGCAGCAGATGCACTGTTTGTTGCATCATGATGAAAGATACCACAAAGCCACACAGCCTTTGCTGAACCCAGGCTGGGAGCTCACCCTGCTGTCTTCTCTGAGTTATTGCTCACACTTGGCTGCCTCTGAGGCAGATTTACCTAATTCTACCTAGTATTTCATTTATTCCCTTGTGTCTTACTGTCCCTCCCCACTTGTATTTTTATCAATAGCCCAGACTGTACCTTGCTCAACTTTGTTTTCCACACTATATTTGTTATTCATAATCAATAATCAATATAACTTCTGATTTTGGACAGCTTATTTTATTCAAATATTTTCGGAAGACTGGAACACACTGGGTATCAGAACTAAGCTGATAGTTTTGATCTTTATTTTATATGCTCTTTGATTCTTGGATTACATCACAAAGGAATAATTCTTTTATTCTCTTTTTATGAATGAAGAAACCTTGAAATAGTGAATGTAAGTAATTCTTGAAAGACAATGCAACCTCTGAGTGTCTAAACTGAGATTCCTGTCCACTAGAAGATCAGAGCTACACATTTAGCTGGAACATGAAGCAGGCCATCCTGTTTCTCTGAATGTCACTTTCTGAAACAGACTTAGGAGAACAGCGTAAACAGAGGACCTCAAGTCAACTGTTTCCACTCTAGCAGAAAAGGCCAACTTTTAAAACACCATATAAAAAGTATATGTAAAAATATAAATAGAGTTAATTCTTACCTATGAAATCTGCCCTTATCTTTCTGTTGGCAACTGTTCTGCAGGGCAGCATGGAACTGCAAGAGTGTCAGGATTGTGTGGTGTCTTCTTCGAGAGGGGCGGTCTCATGCTGTGCTGGTGCTCAGTTGATAGTTCCACTCTCACAGAGATTACTTTCATCTGGCAGCCCTTGTTTCTGTATTCAAAACCAGCTCCTTTCCGGGGAAAGGGAAGTAGGGTTCAAAGACCATCAGCTCGACCCAATCTTTTGGTGGTATATTTTCTGTATAACAGGATCATGTTATCCATAAAAATAGGTGGCCCCATTTCTTCTTTATTTGTATTATGTTTATTGTTTGCTTTATTTCCTTGGCAAAGACGTCAGATTTTTATTAAAGAAGAGTGATACAGCGATTCTTCCATCTAGTGTGAGGCTGGCCACAGGTCTGCTGTACGTTCTTGTTATGCAGAAGGTGTTATTCCATGAAACTTTTATCATGAAGAACTTTGAATTTTGTCAAAAGTGTTTTCTGCTGAGATGATCATGTGACCCTGGAATGAAAGCAACTTGATTGCATCTTCTTCACATGGCAGTGAATTTCTGAAACTATTTTGTGGAGGATTTTAGAAGCTGATGTGTGATGGTTTCCTTCACTTATGTGATAGGGTTGAGCTTCCTCACCGTTCCCTCTTCCTGTCCCTTCCCTCTCCCCCAGAGCCTTGCTCCTCAGCAAGCCCTGCCCCGACTTTCACATCTTCCTTTTGTGTGTGGCTCACTGGTTTTGCATATAGTTTCTTGCCTAAATGTGGGAAGAGGGTTATGTGCAGGACAAAGTTCAATGTATCAGTGGTTTGCCACAGAAGAAAATGACACCTCTGCCACCAAATAACCCTTAATTGCTGGGTTTTGTGTCAATGCTCATGAAGGATTTTGCTCTATTGCTTTTTCAGCTTTTTTTTTTCTTTTTTGGTTGGGTTTGAGGCTCACATTTATGGTCATTGTCACTTCACAAAATGAGTGTGGAAGCATCCCTTCCTTCCCTCCCTCATGGTGTAGTTTGGGAAGTGTTGCCATCAGCTCTTCATTAAATCTGGAAAAGTCATCCAGTTACGCTGTCTGGTGATAAGATTTTCTTTGCTAAGAGATATCTTTAAATTACCATATCAATCTCATTACTTATTTCTAAATTGTTTTATTCTATACTATCTTGGTTCAATTTTAGTAAGCCATATGTGTTCAGAAATGCTCTTGACTCACCCTGCTATTTCTAGTGATATTCCTCTTCATAGAAGGTCTGAACTGTTGGCAGGGGAGATGGTTCAGGGGGTAAAGTGTTTGCTTCTTAAAAATATGAGAGGCAGACAGAGAGCAAGATATACAGGAGGAGAGGTAAAAGTCACAAGTTACATGGTAACACGTAGATGAATCAATGTCGATTAATTTAAGTCATAAGAGCTAGTGGGACAAGCCTAAGCTATAGGCCAAGCTTTCAAAATTAGTAATAAGGGCATTCAGTGTGAGGATTTGTAGAGACAGGACACCCCATGTGGTCTGAGGATTTCAAAGAGACCACGTAGAATTCACACCGCAAAGTCTATACCAGGACCGGCCCAGGCCACACGGGAACAGCGACAGTGCCATAGCAGTGACCTTCAGAAACTATTCAACCACCAGAGCCACAGCCTCAACTCTGCTTGTACCTAGAGAAGTGACCACTGGAGTCATGACCCCCACCTACATCTAGATGAGCAATCATCTGAGCCTTGGGCCCACATACACCTGGAGGAGTGATCAACGGAGGCTCAGCCTTGCCTGCACCTGAAGGAGCATTCAGTGGAGCCACAGCCCCCCAGACTGGAGGAAGAAGGACCCCCAGAAGCACAGACTCCACCTCTATCAATTAGAGGAAGAGATGAGTAGACAACAGGGTAAGAATACATTCAACAACATGAAAAGCAATACAGTGCCACCAGAAACTAGTGGTTCTACAACAACAAGACCTGAACACAGCACAGATAAAGCCGAAGAAAATGACATTAAAAATATCTTTATAAAGATGATTGAGGCCCTTTAACAGGAAATGAAAAATTCCCTTAAAGAAACAGAAGAAAAGACAAAGAAAAACCACACAAAGACACAACTACAGGCCAATAGCTCTCATGAACATCGATGCAAAAATGCTAAATAAAATACTAGCAAACCAAATCCAAGAACACATCAGAAACATCATCCACCATTACCAAGTAGGCTTCATCTCAGAGATACCAGTATGGTTCAACATAAAAATCCATCAATGTAATCCACCATATAAACAAACTGAAAGAAAAAAAATCACATCATCATCTCATTAGATGCTGGAAAAACCTTCAACAAAATTCAACACTCTTTCATGATAAGGTCTTGGAGAGAGCAGGGTTACAAGGAACATATCTAAACATAATAAAGGCAATATACAGCATGACAACAGCCAACATCAAACTAATGGAGAGAAACTCAAAGCAATCCCACTGAAATCAGGAACAAAACAAGGCTGTCCACTCTTTCCATATCTATGCAATATAGTACTCGAAGTTGTAGCTAGAACATTAAGACAACAAAAAGAGATCAAGGAAATACAAATCAGAAAAGAAGTCAAAATTTTGCTATTTCCTGGTGATGTGATAGTATACATAAGTATGACCTTAAAAAATTTCCCAGGGAAATCCTACAGCTCATAAACACATTTCATAATGTGCCAGAATAGAAGATTTACTAAAAAAAATTAGTAGCCCTCCTATATACAGATAATAAACAGGCTGAGAAAGAAACCAGAGAAACATCACCCTTCATAATAGCCACAAACAACATATAATATCTTGAGGTAACTCTAATCAAATAAGTGAAAGACCTGTATGACAAGAACTTTTATCTTTGAAGAAAGAAATTGAAGAAGACATCAGAAAATGGAAAGACCTTCCATGCTCTGGGGCAGGTAGGATTAACATAGTAAAAATGGCAATCTTACCAAAACCAATCTACAGATTCAATGCAATACTCATCAAAATCCCAACAAAATTCTTCAAAGACCTCAAAAGGACAATACTCAACTTCATATGAAAAAAAAAAAAACCAATTCTTTACAATAAAGGAACTTTGGCGGTATCATACCTGACTGAAAACTCTGATATAGAGGTATAGTAATGAATGAAAACAGCCTAGTATTGGCATAAAAACGGACAGGAGGACCAATGGAACCAAATAGAAGACCCTGATATTAATCCACACACCTATGAATCCCTGATTTTTGACAAAGAAGCTAAAAATATAAAATGGAAGAAAGTATCTTCAACAAGTGGTACTGGCATTGGATGTCAACATATAGAAGAATGCAAATAGATCCATATCTATCCCCATGCACAAAGCTCAAGTCCAAATGGATCAAAGACCTCAACTTAAAACCAACCACATTGAACCTCATAGAAGAGAATGTGGGAAGTGTACTTGAATGCATTGGCACCAGAGACCACTTCCTAAATATAACACCAATAGCACAGACACTGAGACCAACAATTAATAAATGGGACCTCCTGAAACTAAGAAGCTTCTGTAGAGCAAAGGACACGGTCAACAAGACAAAACGGCAGCCTGCAGAACGGGAAAACAATCTTTACCAACCCCACCATCTGACAGAGGACTGAATTCCAAATTATACAAAGAACTCAAGAAACTAGACAACAAAAGACCAAATAACCCAATTTTAAAAAACCAAAAATGGGGTACAGATTTAAACAGAAAACCCTCAACAGAGGAATCTCAAATGGCTGAGGGACACTTAAGGAAATGCTCAACATCCTCAATCATCAGAGAAATGCAAATCAAAACAACTCTGAAATACCATCTTAACCTGTCAGAATGGCCAAGATCAAAAACACTGATGACAACTTATGCTGGAGAGTTTGTGGGGTAAAGGGAACACTCCTGCATTGCTGATGGGAATGCAATCTGGTACAGCCACTTTGGAAATCAATATGGCAGTTTCTCAGAAAATTGGAAATCAATCTACCTCAATAGCCAGCAATATCACTCTTGGGTATGTATACAAAGGATGCACACTCACACCACAAGGACATTTGCTCAACTATGTCATAACAGTGTTATTCGTATTAGCCAGAACCTGGTAACAACCTAGGTGACCCTCAAATGAAGAATGGATAAAGAAAATGTAGTACAGTTACACAATGGAATACTGCTCAGTGGGGGAAAAAAAAAGCAATGTCATCTTGAAATTTGAAGGCAAATGGACATAAGTAGAGAAAGCTGTCCTGAGTGAGGTAACCCAGACACAGAAAGGCAAATATAATATGTACTCACTCATAAGTAATAATAGACATAAAGCAAAGAACAACTAACCTATAGTACACAGCCACAGAGAACCTAGACAACAAAGAAGACCCTAAGAGAAGCATGCATGGATCCACCTAGGAAGGGGAAAAAAGATCTCCTGAGTAAATTGGGAGCACAGTGGGCAGGGTCGAGGGTGGAAGGGTAGAGGGGAGGCAGTAAGGGCAGTGAGGGAAAATGTATAACACATTCCTATCCAAACAAATAAAATGAGACGGATTTTAAAAAATATGAGAACCCGAGTCTGAATCACCAGAGCCTATGGAAAGCCAAACTTTGTAATGCATCCCAGCAATCCTCATGCTCCTCCAGAGAGCTGAGAGGAAGAATCAGGAGAATTCCTGGATGCTTGTGAGCCTGGCATGCACAGTGGCCAGCTAGAGACTCTGCCTCAAACAAGGTGGAAGTCAAGGATGGACACCTGAGGTGTCGAGGTGTCTGCCTTCTTCATGTATGCCATGGCCCCTGTGCACCCACACTCACATCTAGAAACACCAACATACATATGCAAAGATAAAAAATAAAGAAATGAAAGAATTTGAAATGCACTTGCACATTGCAATTGCCTCAAATACCAGTGTCTAAGATAGGAAACGTGTTAACTGTCTGATCTAAGGTGTCTTCCAGAAGTCACTGAAATTACAGGATGTGTTTCTGTACCGCTACAGAAGAAGAAGGCATGCTCTGTACTCGGGTTGTTATCTAGATATGTCATCATGTGACCAAGATGTGTCATAAAAATACCAAATATGGACATATATCTTTAAATTCTCCAATAGAGAAAAAGTATTTGTTTATGACCTTATCATTTGTGACTAAAGGCTTCTTACCATAAGAATGATGGAGAGGACAATGGAAAATGAACCATTTTCCCATCACCAGGGCATCTACCTAGAAATCAGATTGGCATCCTATGATTAATACCATCTGTGCAGCATTCCTTGCTGGAGGCTGGGTTTCAGGAAGGAAGGATTTATTATATCCTAAGATGTCCATGAACAAACTCCAGGGACAGATGTGGTCAAGACAGGACTTAAAGCATTTGGCGAGAATATTCCAGTTATTCTTCAAGGGACTTGTCAAACATTAAATTAAGTGAAGCAGAAGGTTTTTATGATTGTTCTACCCCTTGTCCTTAAGTGGAATGTCAGAGTTATGTTACTGCAGTTAATGCTACCAAATCTGAATGCTTGAGTGCTGTTCTGTCTTGAAGCATTCGTCAGGGCTAAGAAATTATTTGAGGCTTGGCAGTAGCTTCACATACAGACTGCCCTAGTAAGAAGCTAGAATGATCTTAAAAGTTCCTTCAAACTGTTATCACAATTGGGGATTATTTCTGTTTTTGAATTATTGCAGAATCTTGATTTTACATTTTTTAAATCATAATCATAAACTTTCCAAAGGTTATACCCATATCCACTTTTTCTGTTGAGTGCAGATTTAAAAAAGCAAAATGCCCCTATATTTTAACTGTGTGCTATGCAGGTGAATTGGGAGCAAGGGCATTTGTTTAGTTGGTTCATTCAACTGGGGAAATCTACTGCTGAGGAAGGAATTGGGGCATGCAGCTTGAGATGTTGCTCAGCGGTAGAGTACTTGTCTAGCATATGAAAGGTGGCAGGCTTAATATTCATCAACAGCATGTATCTACCCATGTGCATATGCACACACACATACAAACACATGCACACATACATACATTTGGTGTTGCAAAGAGTATGAGTTTTCAGCTAAAAGAGACTTGGGATGGAAAATACTTCCTTATTGGTCCTTTTCAACTGAAATGATGTTTTTTTTGTTGTTGTTGTTTTTTTTTTTACTTTTTGTTTTCTTCCCCACCAGGCCCTCTGTCAAGTTTCAGAAGCCACCTGGCCTATTGGTCCTAAGGACAGGACGGAAAGCAACGATGGGAGGTGGACATTTCCACTGTGCTGGTCTTTTCCTTACAGCTTGAAAAAAAACTATTGAACACAGATAGAATCAAAGAACAGCATAAGCCACCCACCCCATGCCCAAGTGTGGCCCAGCATCACCTCATAAGCTTTTTAATACATGTTCCTAGGTCCAAAACCCAATCTTTAGAATGAAGACTCCTGGAAAGTGGGGTTAAGAATATCCTTTTTAATCTGATCCTTCAAGGCATTGACGTACTCTGAATTTCTGACGGGGATGTCAATGACCTGTTCGACTTGTAAATTGCAGCTGTTCAGGCTGGCTTGTTCTGAAGATGAGAAGGAGGGATGAGCTGGGATGATGATTCTGGGGCGATCAAATGTGATGCTTGGAGAAGAGCTGAAAGATAGACTATGGACCCATGCCTTGCACATATATTTTATTTGAACAACACAGCAGTTTTAAAGAAGTGCTTTTGTACTAGGTGTGTCCTCTTCAGCCTTCCCCAACCCACCTCTGACTGCTTATGTATCCCCTTGCCTCTGGAGGCCTTGGGTCTTCAACTCCTGGAAAGAGTGGCCCTTCCTGCACTATCGAATTCATGGAGTATGAACTTGTTCATAACAGGTGACCCTCAAGAGAATGAAAAGGTCTTTCTCTGATTTGTTTTTAAGTGTTTGATTTGCTGGAAGGCGGGCCTTTGAAGTCATACTTAGCGATGTGTATTATCATGGGTTCTCAAAGCTTTTATAGTCTTCCTACCATCTGGGCCCTTCCAAACTCCAGTTTTCCCCGCCAC
Source organism: Ondatra zibethicus (assembly GCA_004026605.1). NCBI lineage: Eukaryota > Metazoa > Chordata > Mammalia > Rodentia > Cricetidae > Ondatra > Ondatra zibethicus. Next base: position 49,019 of record PVIU01004670.1, read on the forward strand.
TAGTGGCAGAAGGTTCGTGGAATCACAATCTCAGGCTCACCTGTCAGTGGGGGGCCAGGTGCAGCACGATCATTCCCCATCGTCATTGTGAAATAAAGGCCAGATTTTCAGGTCTGCGAAAGGAACCTTTCTGCATTGTTCATTCTGCAATGTTTTCATATAAACACCTTAATTGGTGGCAAATCTGTTTGTTTGTTAAGTTAGCATAAACTGTAGTCTGCTTGGGCCTGGAGATGAGCTTGCTAAATATTTTCAGATGTTTTTTATTTCCTTAGCTAGGAGCTGGATTTGAACCAGAGCTTGGGGGTGAAAGAGCAATGCGTAATATACAGAGACATGGAGTTTGACATATGAAATAAAATAATGTAATGTTTTTAATATTTAAGATGAAAAAAGCAGCAGTAAAACATCGTGAATGGAGAAAAATGTGAATACCTGTATATTTGAATTTTAAATGCCTGCAGATGTTGGATTTTAATCAGAGCATGTGAGATTCCGACTCTGACAGAGGCAAAACTGTGAGATCTGTTTTCTTGAATTGCTTCCACATTTTATGCTTGAGATTTTTATTGCATCTAGCACTGCATCGTCATGTATTTATGTAAAGTGCCAGCATCCATTGACTCTGCGTGTTCTTGATGGTTAACATATAGAACAGCATGTAGTGGGGGAAAGACACCCCTGCCCTGGCCCCGTGCAGAGTCTCTCTGTGACCTTGTGGGAAGAAAGGCATTTAACTCCTCTCTGCTTCAGTTTCCCTAATCACAACCCCCCATTCAGTTTTTGCTAATCTACTGGGGTGCACTGGGGCTTATTTGATTTGTGCACTGATCTTAATTGATCTTGCCTTGCAAATGCATTGTTAGGGAATTTCATCATTGTGCTCAGAACACAGCATGTCCTTATTCAAATCCAGATTGTGGAGGTCAATAACATGACATGACCTTGAGACGCAATCAGGAGACACAGTACACGAGATGAGATGAGCACAGCTGTGCTCGCATAGCATGGCACATTGTTTAGTAGCAAACTGGCTTTCATCTACCCAGGATCACAGTGTGTGAAATAATGAAAGAAAAGGCCCAATGGTGGGTAGGCACAGACACCAGAAGCACAGTTGATTGTCATCAAGTATACGGACTGTACACAATGGCATGTGTACTTACAACCGATAGGAAATGCATAAAACATGAAGAGTATGCTGCGCTGTCCTTTTTGGTGACTATGATGCCCTTAGATGACAAAGTTTTCAGCTCTATTACAGTATTGTGGGACCTTTGTCATATATGTGGTCTGTCAAAGACCAAATGGCTTCAAGCACATGCGGTGGATCTTTACTCAGAGTGACTGAGAGAGAAAAAGACACCCCTCACAAACTAGGCAGATGTTCTTTGAGTAATAGTAGATCAAAATCTAGGTTACCTTTAACTGTCGTGCATATTTATGAGATGGTTCTATTTCTCCATTTTTACATCATATTTCCTAAATTGGTCCGAAAGCCAATGATTTTAAATTTTACACTGTAATTCTACTACTGGAAATAATAGATTTACATACTTACATAACGCAGTTCAAAGAAAGATCTATAAGGCCTCATATTTTTCTTTAAACAGTGTGAATGTTATAAGACAGAAGATATAAGCAGTTAATTTGATGAGCATCCTCCAAACAAGTCAGCCTTGTTACAGTTACACCCATTTCCATCCTTGCCCCTTGCATTTGTCTTGAAGGGCATCCGTCCATTCTGTGCTCTTCTAACAAAATACTGCAGGCCGTGTAATTTGTAATGAACAGAAATCTGTTTACTCATGGTTCTGCAGATGGACATCCAAGGTCGAGGTGTGAGCCTCTGGTGATGGCCTCTGACTGTGCCGTCACAGGAGGACAAAGAGAGAGACTGGGGGTGCTAACCCACATTAATGTTTAATGGCATTAGTCACACACATACATGATAAGCTATCAACATGTGAACTTGATTGTATTTCTACATGCTAGGAATGATTACTCTGAAAACAATATTGAGAAAAATGTTATTAAAGTAGTAGAAATAACATTTACTACTTTAAGAAAGGAGACAAAGTTATGTGAGGGAATAATGGCCAAAGTACTTCGAGATTTAATGAAATCAAAGAGCTCTCAGAGCAAAGAAGATCCATGAAACATACACACACACACACACACACACACACACACACACACGCACACACACAATGCACACACACACAAATCATAAAGAAAATCACAGCAAGACACTTAAGACAATAAACCACTCAATATCAGTGTTAAGGGACTGTTAAACATACAGAAGGAGGGAAGTCATTCTACATACAAAGAAACACAGGTAAGGAATACAGAAGATTTCTTTTAGAAGCAAGGAAATCTAGGAAGTAGTTGAGCAATATTTCTATACTATGGAAATAACAAAACTATTAACATAAAATCTATACCCAGTGAAATAGTATTCAAAAACAGACAAAACAGGCTATCTAAACTACAGAGCCCAAATAATTCATGACAATGCTAGGGTTTCAGCATTAAATGTCCCCCAAGGCCCAGATCTTAAAGAATTAAGCTCTACAACCTGTGGTATTATTGGAAAGTAGAAAGTTTGCGCATTATAGTTATCCCCCAACTCCATATCCAATCCCGTGACTACCAGATCCCCCCTTAAAGTTGCTTCCTGGTCCTGGTTCAAAATTGCTGCCACCACCACCACCACCCCTCTAGAATTCCCAAAACCAAAGTTTCCTCCTCTTCCACTCCTAGAACTTTGGACTTCCTCCATTTCTTGTCTAGATGCTACCTTTCTAACTTCTGGATCGTGGCCACTGGGGCTGTGATACTTTTATCCACAGTGCCGAAAGGAACAAAGCTAAAGCCTCCTTTCTTTCCCGACTGCCCATCGGTGCCCCAGAGAGGAGAGATGACAAAGGGGGCCCAAAAAGGGGTGCATGGGTTTCCCTGGAAAGGGGAGATAGAAGAGACCTCCTGAGTAAAGTGGGAGTGGGGGTGGGAACTTGACGGAGCAGGTTGGGCGGGTTGGGTACAGGAGGCGGGTTGGGGGCAGGACTGAGGAAGAGAGTATCTAAAGTATCTTGATGAGGGACTATACCCAGTTTAAGGAGAAACCTGGTGCCAGGGAAACTCCCAGAAATCCACAAGGATGATCCCAGCTGAGTAAGACTCCTAGCAATAGTGGAGAGGGGGCCTGAGCAGGCCATCAGCTTCTATAATCAGATTGCTGACAATCCTAATTGTCATCAGAGAGCCAGTATCTGATGGAAGCATGAGCCAGGGGTGGTCAAGGACATGACAGCAGGCCCCACAGAGACAGCCGACCTGAGCTCAACCGAGCAGCCGGACTCTGGACCTCCATGGGACCGCCCTAAGCACTCTGCGTCTGTGACAGTTGTGCAGCTTGGTCTGTTTGTAAGACTCCTAAGCAGTGAGATCAGGGCCTGTCCCTGGCACTTAGTTGCCTTTTGGGAACCTGTTTGCCCAGCCTTTATGTAGGCGGAGGAGCTCGGTCCTACCTCCACTTGATGTGCCAATGCTTATTGAAGCCCAAAGGAGGCCTGCCCCTTTATGGATGGAGAGAGAGGAGGAGGGAATGAGAAGATGGAGTCATGGGGAGGAAATGGGAGGAGCGGAGGGAGGGGAAACTGTGGTCGGTATGTAAAATAAATGAAAAATTGTTAATAAACAAAATAAAATTTAAAAAAGGAAAAAGAAAAAGAAAGTTTGGGAGTTGGGGCACGGCGAAAGGAAGTTAGGTCATAGGGCAGTGTCCTTAAGTGAGATCTTCTGCCTTTTTCCCCAGGTGCCACACAGTGAGCAGCTTTCTCCATACTGCCCTCCCTGCCTAAAGCAACAGGCCAACCAGTCGCAGGCCTCTACCCAAGTTGTAAGTCAGCTTTTCTTCATTTTACGTCTTAAACATCATGTCATAGTAATGAAGAATTAGCTAAGATAGCAAAAACACACTCACGGAGGGAGTATTTAAGAACTCTTTCGAGTGGAAGCACTGAGGGATGGAAATACGGATCCACAACAAGATCAAAGAACCCCCCCCTCCCCAGCACCTCTCACTTTAATTGTTGGGATATGTGGATACATTTTCCCCTCACTTCTCTTCCCTCCTCCCTGCCCCCTTCTACCTTCCTTTGAGTCTTGAAAAGTACCAAGAGCTAAAGCTCCTCAGTCATTGAAGGTGTGGACACTCCAGGTGTGTTCTTTGGAGTGCGATTTGGATATTTCTTTTTGTGAACCAGAGTGTAATGTTTCACATTTATACACTCTATATAAAAATAATAAAATGATACATGTAACACTGCTATTGAGTGGACGTTGAGTCCACTCAGACAACCATTGGTAACCCTCAGGATACTCGTGTCGGGTAAATAATCATTGTTGTAGCTTCTTGACCAAGAGGGTCTTTTCCTCAAGTTTTGTCATCTAGCCAAGAGCCATGACAATAACTTGCACTATTTGGAGTAATCTTTTGGATCCCCCAACAAACAACTTGAAGGGAAGTGTTCCTTGCCCAGCACTGCGATGTTTGTTAGATAGTCTCTGGCTTATAGAGACAACATTATTTCTTTTTTTTTAAATATTTATTTATTACATATACGGTATTCTGTCTGTGTATATGTCTGCAGGCCAGAAGAGGGCACCAGACCTCATTACAGATGGTTGTGAGCCACCATGTGGTTTCTGGGAATTGAACTCAGGACCTTTGGAAGAGCAGGCCATGCTCTTAACCACTGAGCCATCTCTCCAGCCCAAGAGAACATTATTTCTTTATGTGGGCTAATTCCAATTATATTTTTTATGTGTACATATGTTATATAGGTATTTACAGTTTTAAAATTTCTTTTCTGTGTAAAGGTGTTTTGCTTGCATGTACATCTATGCACCGTGTATGTCTGGGGCCTACAAAGTCCAGAAGAGTACATTGGAACCCCTGGGACTGGTGCTGCAGGTGTTTGTAAGTTGCCCTGTGGGTACTGGGGATGGAAGCTGGTCCTCTGTAAGATCAGCCAGTACTCTTAACCACTGAGCCATCTCTACAGCCTATAAATTTGAAAACTTATAAAATAACGTTTCCCTTGCCTTTTTCAAGTATCTTTTGTGGTTTTTTTTGCTTACACTTCCTCTTTCTACATGACTTTTTCCACCCTCCCACCCAGTTAAGACCCTCTCCCTATATTTTTCCCTCTCCCCCTCCATAGCACCTGTGTTTTATGGTTCTCCCTCCCTAAAGCTCTTTCTCCATCCCTCCTCAATGGTTCCTGTAGTATACAATTAATAAGAACCCAGAGACAGAAATTGGGGTTCAACCTGAAGGTCAGAAAAGCAAAACAGCCAGCCACTGGCTCTTACCTTTACCTCAGTCTGAAATGGTGATCTTGCCTCCAGGAATCTCAGACTGAGACTGTGTGTGAGTGCTGTATCCTCCCATTTTATATTTATCTCTAGTGCTGGGATTAAAAATGTGCACCACTACCACCTGGTTTCTATGGCAAACTAGTGTGGCTAATGGGATTAAATTAATTTATATTCCATCATTTCTGATAAACTCAGGGAAAGGCTGGAGCGTGTAGGATGAGATGGACTGACTGACGACTCCATCTGTGCAGTCATGGGGGTACCATCCATCCTAGTGCACACTCACCAGTGTGATACCAAAGCAATCTCCCATGTTCTATATGTAAGCCCAATAACCTCTCTGGGTCCCCAGGGTGATCTTTGGAGGACTCCAGTTGTTATAGGGGCCTTGTGAGGAAGGCTAGAATCTGGTTATGTTTCTCTAGGGGAGGAGTTCTCACATGATCCTATAATTAAATAATAAAAAATTTCCTTGTTTCTATTTAATTTTTTGGCATTCTGAATTTACTTGTTCTTTTAGGGCCTTCTTCCAGTTTCAGTCATCCAAATTCTTTCCCTTGAACAATAAATATATATTCCATCATTTCTGATAAACCCATTGTTACCAATCCCACACTGACTTGTGATATTGACCCACAAAAGAATAAACGAAAGGTTCAGCCGGTAAATACTTTATCACTACAATTACTGAAATGCAATTGTTACAGGTATCTTCCTATGGTGTGTTTTCACAGATCTTTCAATACTAATTTTGTTTCAACTTTAAGATGATTATTTGTATAATTTCATCTGTGGATGTCTTAATTCTATTTTAAATTCTGCTTAAAATTTCATTTAATTTGTTCTTTGACAATTTCATGCATATATGAATTTCATTCTGATTCCTGTACCTCCCTCCTTTTTAATATTTCTCCCACCAAGGTTATCTTCACTTCTCTACAAGTCCTTTTCTGATATTACTATCTTTTTTTTTTTGAGACCCACTGAGTTTAACGGGGACTTTCTGTCTGACAATGGGTTTAGAACTGTTCATGGCAGCCTAGTGGGTTCTTCAGTGGGTACACAACTGAAGACAATAAGTTCCCTTCCCCCATAACTGCTAATCGTTCAGCTTAGAGAAGTAGGGCCCCATGAGCCCACCCAAAGCTATGATTGACCGTTTATAAGCCCAGTCTTGTGCGTACCTGTCACAGGCAGCCACAGCTGATATGAAGACATAACTGCTTGGTTGCCTTCCAGAATTAGCTGATAGGACTCTGTTAACAAAGACATCATACACCTTACTTATGAGATAGAGAAGCATCAAGCTGGAAAAAGTTCAAAATTTCTTCCCTGATGGCTAGTTTTCTAATTCCAGAAAATGTCACATAGGCTGCTGGGGAAGAAAAGGAAAGAGCATCAGTGACCTTCCCCACCTATGAATCCTATGAACGATAATAACAAACTGTCAAGATGTGTCACTGGCACCATAGTGGCAGAATGCTATGGGGTAACCAAGAGCTTTCTGTCCTCAAAGCCCATACTACAAGATGAATTTCTGGCTGGTACTGTAAACCTGTTTCTGTTTGTTTGTTTGTTTGTTTTAAAGAAAAAATCTGAGAAGCATGGCTAAGGATGAACTTGGTTCTGCTGTTTAGCTAAACCATCATGGCGCTAAACTGCTCTCTAAATGTGTGTATTTATATCCACAGACGGCTGCTACTCTCAGTCTTTATCAGAGATACTTCCCTTTGCAATGAGCAGTGGTGAATGCAGAGATGCACAGTTGCCAAGTTGCTGAGAATGTGTGATGGTTAAGTGTCCAGCCCCAAACAGGATATTTATACCATCCCTTCTAAGGGTCAGGAAACATTACAGAAGAGAAGGCAGAAAGAATGTAAGTGTCCCAAATAGGAAGAAGCCCTGTGAAATGTTGTCTTTTGTCTACAACCAAGCAGTGAATTTTGCTTTTATTTAGCTTTATGTCTTTTTAATTTTTTTTATCTTCTTCATACAGCTACTCAGTGGTGACAGAATTTCACCGAAGGAACATTATAACATGTAGCTTTATATACTTCTCAAGGAATACTCTTAATTTGCAGAAGCAGAGCTAAAATTATTTGGTTTATCTGGCAGTGTGCTCTGAAAAGATAGTCACAGGAGTAGCTTCCATTCTACATATCTTCAAGGAAGCTGGCATTTTCCTACGGAAATGTAAAACCCGTCATTGTCCTCTTAGCATTGAGTGGGGCCTTGTTTCATTTTGTTCTGGGGATAAGTTTTTTCTACATAGCCAAAGCTATTTATGATCCTCCTGCCTCCACCTTCGTAGGGCTGGGATTATAGGCACGTACCACTGAGTCTAACTTTTTAGTGACTGATGTGAGCAAAATTGTATGGATTCTAAATGTCACACATTCCACCTTGTTATCTTAGAACCCCCATACCTGGAACCTACTTGCTGTGTCCAAACTGGCTCACGTGGGTTGAGCCCCAGAGGGAGGTTGCATTTGTTTTCATAGCCCGAACAAAGCCCTAGTTAACAATAACCATGGACTGCTAGAAAAGTAAAGGAACATACCTTCAAATACATCTTGCCCCCAGCTGTTGAAACACCTCCATTGTTGCTTTGTGGAGCATAGACCTCATTTCTTGGTCTTGCTTTAATTATTGACCCCCCCAAACTAAAAGGGTTGCACAATGGTGGGTTTGGGTTGCTGAATTTGAGTATAGTTTGTTATGAAGCAAGAGAGGACAGGATTGGCTGCCGTTTCCACTTTACAAAGCACCTATGGACTTCTAGTCAAGCTTTGGAATTGAGCAACAAACAAGTGAAGGAAGCTGTACCTGAGTCCTCATGTGTTTCAATCTCCATCAACTTCCACAAAATAAAGCTCTCAATGAGCTAACGTTAGAATTTTGGCATTGGTATTATTATCTGCAAAATGTGGAATTGCCTCCTCTTGGGGGCATCAAAGAAACTAAGTATTTGGTGCTGTTTCGTTTTGTTTGCCTATCTTGTGAGAGTACCAGGCAGGGGATTTCTAAACTCTTTCATATGTCACGGAGCTTGACTTTGACAAAGATAATATATTCTGCCATCCTGTAATTGCTTTCTGAGGACACCAGGGTGTGAACACAACATCCTGCACACAGGGCTCTTTCCTAAATCATGACATGGCTCTCACCACATTTGTTCCCTTGTCTGTGATAATTACATTTTTTTAGTGACAGTCTCATGCTATAAATATTTGTTTAATCAGAATCACTAAGTTAGTGACACCCAGAAATTTCACGACTGCCAAGGGAAGCAGAAGCAGTGCTGAATTTGTCATTAATCTCTGGGTCTGTCAAACTCAACCAGACTTCTGCTTCTGTCTGCGTGGCCTGATGTGGATATGCAAAAAACACAATTTACTCAATACTGCTCACCTGCTTGTATACAGCCAAAATAAAATGCAAAAGTCAAATTTCCTTGAACTCTCTCTTTTCTTGTAATAACTTTTATTTCTTAGACTACAAAGCTTGGGCAAATCTCTATGTTCTATTACCACCGACTATTGCAAATGGTTAGTAGATCATTTGAAAATCGTTGATCTTTTCCTCCTGTTGGGCTGTCATGTCCTCCTTCGATATGATGCTTTTTATTTTATCTTAATATATTTTATTTTGTTATGCTTTGTTGTTATCTCTTAGAAGCCTGCTCTTTTCTAATGCGAGACAGAAAAGAGGGGAATCCAGAGGGGAGGGGAGGAGAGAGGGGAGAAACTACAATTGTATGAGAAGAGACTCTACTTCAAAAATAGGGAAAAGGAAAAACAAACAAAAACAACAAAAAGAAAGCAAAGAATGTTTGTTTTTAAAAATAACATTAAAAATGAGGAATTGTCTTCTTCAAATGCTCTGTAAGTTTGTGTAGTAAAAAGTTATGAGTTGGATAAACTCATTTTTCAGTAGCGTTTTCTCCTTGTTTCCAATGTTCTTCACTGGATTTGTGAGCAGAGTTAACTTGGAACTTGCAGACATAATCCCTACTCTGTCCCCTGGCTTGAGTGTTCTCACTCCTTGGTGGCTTGGGCCTCACAGGCTTGAGCAGAATGTCACAGCGGTAGGAATGTGTAGACGATTTCTGACATCATTACTTTGCAAAAGGAAACAAGAATACAAAAGGAAAACAGGAAGAGCCTAGATACAGCCCTCAATGACACACCCCAGTGGCATACTTCCTCTAGACAAGCTCCTCCATCATCCAGTAATGTCACTGAATTACGAATCCTTCAAGAGAGCGTTAGCTCCGGGCCCTCCTGATCTCGGCAAATGCCTTCAGATGACGCACGCTTTCACTCACCTAAACATTTCTGAGTCCAGTCGAGCTGACAACCAAAGTCAAATACCACAGTAAGGTTGTTATTTTAGATTTTATTATCCTTGTGGCTTAAAAAATTCTTTATAAAATTGAAAATGATTAGAGAGTCATAAGCAATTGCAAAGATGGTACAGGCAGGCCTGCGAATGCCTTGTCTAGATTCTGCCAACTTCCACATTGAATGTTGTTGGCAGTACCCATGGTGGGAATGTACTATGGATAGTGTTTGCCCAGGTCATGTCTGCTCTTATATTGCTGTGCCTGGAGGTTCTTTATGCAATCCAGTGCCTCTTTAGGCATGCTGTTTGTAAATATTTTCTCCAGCCCATGTCTTCTCTCTGTCTCACTTCTGTTTGTTTTAAGACAGGGTTTCTCTGTGTACCTTTGCTGTCCTGGAACTCGCTCTGTAGATCAGATTGGCCTCAAATTCAGATATCTGCCTGTCTCTGCCTCGAGAGTATTGGTATTAAGGGTTACACCATCATGCCAGGCTATCTTTTCTCCACTTAATAAAAGACTTGATTTTGATAAACTCCAGCGTAATGTACTTTTCTGTAATGGATTGTGCTTTTGTTTTATTCTGTGAGTTCTTCTTCAAGCCCTAGGCCTAGAAGATTTTGTGTCCTGCTATTTTGAAAAGTTATTGTATTATTTTTTGCCATTTGAAGGCTTATGTATTTTATTTTATGTATATGAATGCTTTGCGTGCATGTATATCTGTGCACCATGAGGATGCATGGTGCCCCCAGAGACCAGAAAAGGGCACTGGATTTGGAGTTATAAAAGGTTGTGCACCTCCACGCAGGCGCTGGGAATCAAACCCAGGTCCTCTGCAAGAGCAGCGAGTGCTCTGAACCACTGAGCCATCTCTCCAGCCTCTAGAGTTTTATGTTTTATACAGCATTTACTATCATTTTGAGTGGCTTAATTTTCAGGTATTTATAGAGTTCAGATGCCTTTTGCCTATGGATGATGAATTGCTTCTATACCATTTATGAGAAACAACACCCTTCTTCCATCTAACTAACTACATTATCACCTTTGTCAAAAATCATTTGGTCACACTCATCAAGGTTATATCTGGATTTTAAAAATTCTGTCCTACATAGAGTGGATTATATAACTAAATAATGAGTCTTGGCATCAGAAAAAGTGACTATAACCACTTTCCCCTTCTCTTTCATTATTGTTTTAATTTGTTTTTTTTATATTTCATATACATTTTATGGCAATTTGGTAAATATCTATTTCCCCTCCAAGATTTTAATAAAAGTTGTGGTAAACTCATATATCAGTTTTGGATGATCTGGAATCTTTACTATATATTGATTTTTAAAGATCTATCTACATTAAATATTTTTCTAATTATTTAGATATTTTTAAATTTCACTCATCAATAGAGAAATCCATTTTGGTTGTTAGAATTAAGGGTTTCTTTATTTTGAGAAATTGTAAATGATCTCACACTTTTAATTTTGGTGTCCACGTGCCCATTGCTGGTATATAGAAGCGGAACTGATTTTTTTTGGGTCACTTTGCTTTGCTTTACCAACATCTCCAAAGCTGAGTGATTATGAAGAAAGGGTGTGAGTCAGCTGACGGCTTTAGAGGCTAAGCGTCCAGCATTGGGCAGCTCTGTTTCTCTTCTGTCTCTGGTGAGGGCTCCGTTGGCTGCATCACAGTCAAGTGGAGGAAAAGGACACAGAGCTGTGTTCCAAATAGGTCAAGCATGCGCAGTAGACACACTTGATTCTTTAAAAAAAAACTGTTTTATTTTTCTTCTTTGAATATTATCCCTGTACATATGTAAAGGTAACATGTACGTGCGGTTCCCAAAGAGGTCAGAAAAGAGCATCAGATCGCTGGAACTGGAGATATGGATGGTTGTGAGCTGCCACGTGGATGCTAGAAACTGAACCTGGGCTCTCTGCAAGAGTAGCCAGTGTTCTTAGCTACTTAGTCACATCTCCAGCCCCGTTCTCACTTTATAATAGGACCCATCCTTTCAGGACTAACTCACTTTCTGTTAGACCAGAATTAATAATCCCTTTAGAGGCAATGGCCTCATGATCTAAATATATTTTTCCAGAGCTTGTCTCACAAAGGGTCTACTTTTTCTTAATGTCACTATGCTGGGGACCATGCTACCAGGACATGGAATTTTGGAAGACAAACCACAGTCAAAACAACATTTTACATCCTGCTCTGTTTTCTAAAATGATGTCTCACTTCTGCACTGATTATTTTTATTGTTACTGACAAAATACCCAAAGAACAATTTAAGGTTTTATTTTCGCGCACAGGTGGGGGCACATCCCATCCTGGTAGGGAAGCAAAGTGGGAGAAGTTGGAGGCGGCTGTCTCCATTACATCCACAGTCAGGAAGCGGAAGAAGCGAATGCTGGTGCTCAGCTCACTTTTCTACTTTCTGTTGAGTCCACAACCCCATTCCATGGAATGAAGCCCCCCGTGGGTGAGTTTCCACCCTCCGTTATGTAGCGGCGCTTTCTTATCAGCCAGTCAGCCCGCGAATAATGGCACGAAGGCTTATTATTACCTATGAAAACTATTTAGCTTAGGCTCATCCCACTACCTCTTAAAACTTAAATTAACCTGCTTCTATTAATCTACGTTCAGTTCTGTGGCTTTTTACCTCTCCATCATTCTGTATGTCCAACCCCTTCCATGTCTCTCTGGCATTCATCTCTCTCTTCTTTCCAGAGTCTTCTCTCTCCCCAGAAGTTCTGCCTAGTCCTTCCTCCTAGCTTTAGTGGCTGTTCCAGCTCTTTATTAACAATCAGAAGGAGCCTCAGGCAGAGACACATCTTTACAGTTAAATAAATATTCTGAAACAGTTAAAACCTTTCAAACTGAAAACACCCTCACAGACACACCCACAAGTGTGTTTCTTTGGCGATTCTGAATCCAGGAAAGTTGACAACAATATTTAACCATACAACTCCCATGGATTTTTTTTTAAAAAGAACTGTTCAGGTTTTCCATGTAGGCTAGTGTGTCTTCTGTAAATAAGAACAGTCCTGTTTCTTGCTTTTAGATATATGTACCTCTTATTTCCTTTTATTATATTACTTCACTGGGTAGAACTTTTAGTACTATGTTGAATGAAATAATCAGAGCGCATACTCATCCCTTGTCTGCAGCTGTGCTTGCTTGAATGCTAACGGCTCCCACAAGCTCATGTATTTGAATGCTTTATCTCCAGTTGGCAAAACTGTTTGGGAAGGGTTAAGAGGTGTGGCCTTGTTGGAGGAGGTGTGTCACTGGGTGTGGCCTTTGACATAGATGACAGATTTGCATAACTAAATATTTTTGTCTTTATTAACTTAGAGATGTCACCTCCTTTAGATATCTTAAAAATGCTTATCCCTCATTTTTTAACTCTTATAAGATATAATTTGCAGAATTTATGCATTATCCATCCAAATAACATGAAAATTTTACAATAGTTTATTTTTGAAGCTAGCTCACCCAGTGTTTTTGGAATAGTATATTTGAGTATTATCTTTTTTTAGAATTATGCAGAAGACTGTTGTTCTTGTTTATGTTCCCAATGTTTGTTTTAATTCATAAGTTTATTAAATTCTCATTTGCTTTTTTGCACCCAATACTTTGCATGTTAGAGGATTGCTCTGATAGGGACCCAGGAAGACTTTCCCTTGCTAAGGTAAGTTGACAGCAAACTTTCTGAACTTCACGTGGCTCTGTTTTACATTCACTGGGAAAGACACTGGAAAGAAAGTTCTAAGCTAGTAGCTGTTTTATCTAGTTCTTTTGAGTATATTTTGTCATTTGGTTTTTGTCAGGAAGTCAGCTCTTCGCCCGTTCTTCACCCCTTTGAAAGGTGTTTGTCAGTTTCCCCTCATTGCTTTGAAGCTGTTCCTGACATGTCTGCCCCAGTTGGATGCGTATCTAGCAGTGTAGTTCCTGACATGTCTGCCCCAGTTGGATGCGTATCTAGCAGTGTAGTTCCAGGAAGTACTGAACGAGGACAGAACGGCAGGGAAATAACAACCTGCAATTTAAGTTGCAAGTTCCCAGAGCATCACTCAAGAAATAACAGATCGCGGCTGGTTTTATAAAGCAGATATTTTTAAGATCTGAAAAACATAATTAGTAAGCTCAAGCTACAATAGTGGACTTTTGACTGAGGAGAAATTATATGTTTTCAAACATACAAGCAGTATCTGTGAAAGTTTATTTTTAATAAACTTAAAAGTCTCAAGTCAATGTCAAAAGACTGTATTCTTAAAATTTACCACAGAGAAATTAAGAATTAGTAACAAAAGATTAACTTATAAAATCCTAAGATTCAAAATGAAACAACACTTAGGGATGGAAAAATGAAGCCGATTGCCCCCCATAGGAAGAATTCTCATCCCTCCCAGGTCTTGCTGAGTGAGACAGAGCATTGAGTTAGGTAACCAGTGGTGGAGTCCTTTGGCATGAGGGTGTCTGAGGGCACAATGCTGAAAGTGGAAGAGAATGCTTTCCACCGTGCCTGCTGTGTGCTAATACGAGCATATTGCCTGCTGTGTGCTAATATGAGCATATTGCCTGCTGTGTGCTAATATGAGCATATTGTCTGCTGTGTGCTAATATGAGCATATTGTCTGCTGTGTGCTAATATGAGCATATGCCTGCCGTGTAGTAATATGAGCATTTTGCCTGCTGTGTGCTAATATGAGCGTATTTATTATCCTAAATTATCGCTCATAATTCTCATTTTCACTTCAAAATGTCCTAGTTTGGTCACCCTCCTTGAAGTTGAGGCTCCCCCCCTTAATTGTTTTGCTATTTCAGGAATGTCCACTATTGAGGACCACATGTAACTACTTCTGAATTTTCTGAGAATCCGTTGTCTTCTTTTGTTCCTTTTGGACATTCCTTTTAGAGCTCCAGATTTATTCTTTCTTAGCTTGTCCTCATTTGTGATCTACTCTGATCCATGCATCCATTTCCCAAACAATCCTAAAGCTGTCAACGCCTAGGTAGCAATTTCTGTCTCACATGTTACAGGTCTCCACAGTCTCGGTGTGCTGGATAGCAGTCCTCTGGGCTCCCTCCACATGGGACTTTCTTCATGTCTCCAGGTGATCTCATGGGAGTCCAGGCTCACAGGGACCCCTGTGGAAGAGCAGCACACAAGACACTCCCTGTTTAAGGGGGTAAGTGCTGCTGTGCATCTGCCCTTTCCAGAAACACCCCTTTAGTCAAGCATGGCAGAGAAGCCTGTAATCTCAACAGCTGGGGACTGAGACAGGAGGATTGTGAGCTGAAGGCCAGCCTAGGCTACATAGTGAGTCTCTCTGCACTGGAGGGGAAAAAGGACAGAAACAAAGGAGGAGAAGGAGGAGGGGGAGAAAAGTGAAGAGAAGGAGAAGGGTAAGACGAAGGCATGGGAGGAGGAGGTGGAGATTCACTTGGCCTTTATAACCTTCCTGGTGTGGCTGGGAGGTCCCTGTGCTGTGGGAGCTCCTTTTGTTTCTTTAGTCAATAGTCTTTAAGATACTAGCCCATGGGGGCGTGGTTTTATTTATTTTAAAAAAGTGGCGGCAGCCCTCTGTTCTCTCTCTTGTTTTTGGTTTCCTTTTAAACTGCTAGACTCTCTGTTTTTTGTTTGCTACAAGAGGACTGTGGTGTAGGACAGTGTTTTGTAAGATTTTCCCCTCCAATAAATAACCCCTTTTAATCCAAACCGGTGTGGGATTGTTTTGCGGCTTTATCCCTGGATATGTGACCTACAACTGAGAAACTTGTGCTTGACAATTTGACTTCCATAGACATAAATGATGGAAGCCCACCTTACAGACATATTTCAGCTATCCTACCAAAGCCCTCAATCACAGCTGACATACTGACCTACAGGGTATGTTCTACAACAAAATAATACTTTTTTGAGCAAAATAAAACCATCTGGTAGTAGTTCTCTGTGACTCATAGTTAATATTTCCCAGTTCCAGCCATTCACAACAACTAGTGGAGAGAGAGAGAGAGAGAGAGAGAGAGAGAGAGAGAGAGAGAGAGAGAGAGAGAGAAAGAGAGAGAGAGAAGTCTACAAAATGCACCATTTAAGTGAGCCATTGTGTGAACATCACGGAGTATACTTAAGAACACTGACATGGCTTCAACATTACCAGCTCCTGGTATTGCATGGAGCCACCATTATATAAGCTATTCACGAGTGATGGACCCCCTCATTCTACAGTGTGTGAGTGTTGTACACAATGAGCTGGCACCCCTTCACATTTTCATTCTTCTGACACAGTTTCAGCAGCCGGGTCAACTCCAAGTCATAGAACCCTTCCTTCGTCCCTTAGCAAGGATTCCCCTGAGAGGCAATGGAACCACACAAAAGTTCATGCCAGGTGGTGTCTGTGACATGTTTCAAAGGTGCTGCCCCAAAACCCAGTCTGGGATTTCTGTTTCTCAGGTGGTGCTGGTGTGAGAGCTGCTTATTGTTTTACTGTCTAGAGGAGCCAGTTGCTATGGTCTGATTCACTCAGCTATTGGCTTAGTAGTCTGCTGAAATACTCAGGGGTGGGTCCGGGTGAGGTTTTGGGAAAGAGAGCAACGGGAATGAAACTCAGAACATAGCTTTGTCACTGTTAGCAGATTATTTGATATTTTTGCTTCAGAATCCAACCACACCTGTTTCTATGAAGAAAACTGAGACTTGAACAAAATCTTGACCTGATAAAACACCCAGTGGAAATCTTTATTACCCTTCTGTTAAATTGTTCTTTACAAAGAGCTGTGTGGACATTGGGTTTTAAAAGAATGTATATCAGGTTTCATATTCTGAAACCCAGCTAGAGAGGTGTGCTTCGGAAATCTCAAAATAAAGACTCAAAATCAATGCCAAATAAACCAGGGAAGAAAAATGTATTTAGTTACATTAGATCATCTTGCCCACCGCACCCGATCTTGCACACACCCGGAATATCACTTACAGTCTGTTTCCTCATTCTGTCTTATTTCCTAGCAACCGTTCGCTCCAAACCCATGTGTAAAAGCCGCCCTCCATGATAAAAGCTTCACTTGAACAGGTCGTTGTATTTGCTCACTTTACAGGCCCCTACTACGAACGCCCTCAGGAACGACGGAGGGAGATTTCTTCTCCTAGGCTCATTAGGTCTACAAATAAAAAAGTTTGCATCCCCTTACCTTTCCCCTTACTTTCCATCTTTCCAATTCCCTTCCTGAGACTTTTGTCTCACATCCTGTGTTCCTTGCTAATACTAGATTGGCCCCACCTTCAGGGCTCCCTGAAGGCCTTTCTATCAAGCTAGCGTTGCTTACGGAACTGATGTGTGCGAGCTGGCAAGCCACACAGCAATGAATCAACCTAGTGTTTTCACTAATTGCTCATTTGGTCTACCTCCAGCATCCTCCTCCAGCATCCTCCTCCAGCATCCGCCTCCAGCATCCTCCGCTAGCATCCACCTCCAGTATCTACCTCCAGCATCCTCCTCCAGCATCCGCCTCCAGCATCCTCCGCCAG
Source organism: Ondatra zibethicus (assembly GCA_004026605.1). Classification (NCBI taxonomy): domain Eukaryota; kingdom Metazoa; phylum Chordata; class Mammalia; order Rodentia; family Cricetidae; genus Ondatra; species Ondatra zibethicus. The sequence continues at coordinate 66,274 of PVIU01004670.1, forward strand.
CATCCACCTCCAGTATCTACCTCCAGCATTCTCCTCCAGCATTCTCCTCCAGCATCCTCCTCCAGCATCCGCCTCCAGCATCCTCCGCCAGCATCCACCTCCAGTATCTACCTCCAGCATTCTCCTCCAGCATCCTCCTCCAGCATCTGCCTCCAGCATCCTCCGCCAGCATCCACCTCCAGTATCTACCTCCAGCATCCTCCTCTTCTCATGCTGGCTCCCTGAAAAGTGCTCGGGCCATCATCAAGTGAATAGTCAGGGACAGGATCTCACCTCATTCTTCCACCCAGTGGGAAGTGGGCACTCAAGCACCTGAGACAGGCTTGTCTGAGTCCTCTAACTGTGGCTCACTTGCAGCACTCCTGCCCGTGGCCAGAACTGTGATTCTGTTAGGCCCAGAGCCACATTTAGCCCTCATTCCCCAGAAGCCTTTGGAAAAATGTACTAGAAATTTCACTTAAGATACGCTAGGTAACTTGAATTTGGAAATTTCTGAATGTTGTTTCATGTGCTTTGTTAACATAGGCCTCTTTTGCTATGTCTTTATACTCCACAAACCACCGGCTCTGTCTCTTTAAGCTTACACGAAGTTGTGGTTGGCAGTGAGTTATCTTTCCTTATATAAGAATTTGCTGCTTTTAATAAGTGAATTCCTTACAGTATTGTTTCCTTGTAACCCTTGTAGGCATTATGCTGGTAATTGGTTCTGTGGTCACGTAAGATCAGAATATGCTTTTAAAAATAAGCTTAAATTAGTTTGCAAAAAGAGTTTCATAACGATGCTTACTGTGTTGTGGTACTTGGTACGTGTGTGGAGGTGCTGAGGAGGTGTGTAAGCCCTCTCAAGTTCCTGTAACCTTATTCACCAAAGAGCCTTTGCACATTAGTATGACATGGAACATGCTTTGGGAAATAATATCTTGCAAAACTTTTACAGGAATAACGATGGAAACCATGAGAATAAATATTCTTAAGTGAAAATTACCTCACCTTAGGGATATTACATGAGAGTTATTATTTTTATATTACATATTCACTCTCTAAGAATTCTGATTTCAAGTTTTCTTAGGGTTTGCCCCTCTGTGGTCATGTGTGTTCTAGGAGTGTTCCCTTTAATGTGCAAGTTCATTTCCTAGAAACACACTCTCCTGGTGAAATGTAAGCCACTGCCAACACCCAAACAGCTTTTAAACAGATTGGGCATGGCCTTGTTTTAGTTCATGCCCTGAAAGTCTGATTCAATTGATCCCGGTATTGGTATCTCATAAAACAACCACAAGCGTTACCTCTCTGGATGTGACAAATTACGAAATGTAATAAACTCAGAACTCAGCCCAATAAAAGGTGTAACTTATACTTTTTAAAAAGTTTAATAAATAAAGGTCTATGAAAATGAAAACAAGATAATTTAGAAATGTCACTTTAAAGAAACTTTTAGGGAGATCATTTTGCATGTCTTGACGTTTCTCTTCAATGTTACTCTGCCCCTGAGTGACTCTGTCTCCGTTCATGTTCCTGATTGTGTGTGTGTGTGTGTGAGTGTGTGTGTGCGCGCACGTGCACACCTGCCTTCACTTCTGTGTCTTTGTCTCTGTGTGACTTTGCCCCCTACTGCCACATGCATGTGCTGTCTCCATCCACTCAGCTGGGCTCCTCTCAGCTCCCGCAGTTTACACAGGTGTCTGGCTCTTCAGACTGGCTTGGTTGGCTTCCTCCAATCCTCGAGGGCGCCTCTGGCATGCATCGCCTCTTCCAGCCCATGCATTCTGTCTGTCTTTCCTCTATTCCATAAGGACAGAAATACCAAAGGCCATCCAGACAGATGGTTTAGAGTCCTGATAATGGGTGTGCCCCTGGGAGAAACCTCCTCCAGGACCCCGTGGTGCTCTGAACAATAAAGGCAGGCAAAGGGGCTGCTGTTCTAGCATGGTTTCCTGTCATCCAACCTTGTCTCCCTTCTCTTCCTCCCTCCCGGCTTCTTTTGTGCTGGCCTCATTTCCAACAACTTCCTCCTACATTTTGCTATATTTTTCTCACTCCCTGCCCCAACTTTTTGAAAAAACCATCCCTCTTTTCTTTCAAACTCAAGTTTTCTTGAGGGGGAAATTGAAACTATGGATTGTGAAGCAGCTGGGGAAGCTGTGAGGTCATGAAATTTCCATCAGGATGCCTTCCTCTCGTCTCCAGGGGGTAGGGCACGGCTGCAGATGTCTTTCTCATTCTAAATCTGTATACAAATCCTAGGCATTCCAGCACGATTCTGTTCAAGAATTTGCTCCAAACAAGGAATGAAATTGAATGCATCCTCCTGGAGCCTTATGTTTCACACTAGAAAGTCAGATATCCAGGCCAAAGGGAGAAAAACAAACAAACAAACAAACAAAAACTTCTAATAATATTTCCTGACAAAGATGTTACTTGATTTATTTATTTGGGGGGGCTTTATCTATGACTATGCTGATCTGGGTCCCAGGAGACTCTGGGGCAGGCTGCGTTTGCACTGCCCAGGGATGCTATCAGACAGACACACTGGTAAGACTGTAATGATAGCCTTGTACTTGCTGCTCTGTCCTCCCTTACCCAAGTTCAAACTCTGCCGTTTCCCCAAAGCCAATGTCTCAGGCTTCCTCTGCCTCCAGGCTTTCCAGTTCTCCCATAGTTCAGCCTTTGGGGTGTTCAGTGAGTTTCACCCCTCTTTCATCATAACAATACAGCTTGTTTATTTCCTCAGCTGGATCACATAGAAGATCCTCCTGAAAGTGTGCTGCACGCAAAGGCACCCAGCCTCTTTTTAACAAACTTTGAGACCTGCAGACCTTGCGAAGTTCTTAGTTTAGAAATAACTGGGAACTACAGACTATGAACAGAACTGGTCAAAGGCAGCCCTACCCATGAAAAAACTTTCTGGGAGCCTGGAGTTTAGGGAAAGATATGCAATGATAATGTAAACGCCTAAGAAGAGAAACAGTCTATCCAAAGGCAGGTGTGCTAAAGCATCCCTTCCTGAGACAATTCTCTTCCCTCTCTTTTTTTCTGAAGGAACCCCACCCCCAAATTTTGACACGTGTGACCACAGTGCTCGTTAACATGGTTAACATAGGTTAAATAACATGTTAGGTTATTCCAGGTAAAGCCTTCAGCTTTAGGGGCACTGGGTTGTCAAAATTGGTGTTGTGTGGTAAGGCAGAATTTCCGCTCTTAGTTAAATATCTCAAGTTTGCACTATATTGCAACTTGGCTGTCGAAAAGTTTAATGTTCCATTTCCCGCACTTGACTTTCATTTACTTAAGATTTCAGACAAAGACTTCCTTTGTGTGTTCTCCTGTCTAGAGGGCAGCTCAAGGGGGACTTCCTAATTCGGTCAGATCCTGGCAAGCATTCTCTTGAGACAACAGGCCCTCAGAGACTTCTAGAATTGTGCTTGGTGCAATGGATGCTTCAAAGGGTGGCAGGTGCACATTTTCAGCAATTGTAGGTAATAGTATCCCTTAAATGGCTCTGTCACCTACCAAGCAGGCTTGGATGAGCCTCTGTCCTGTTTGCTCAGAACCCTGGATTTGGAGTGTTTTACCTATATAACTTTGTGTTTCGTAGGAATCACCTTAAGATGAAGCCATCCAACTCCAACTTGTGCTTCCCAGGTGTGGATTTGTAGAACATATTTTAATTCTGAATGTTTCAAAAGCTTTCCCCAAGTACTTATTTGAAAGCAACTGTATTCAGGTGGGAAGCCTTTGAGGAACAGGGATGGAGACAAGCCTCCAGAAAGCTGAAAAGTCTAGAGTAGGTCACACAAGGGGGTGCCCACTAAAGCCTAGCCAGTTGTGTGGGCGGGATCTGAGAGAGTGGGCAGCTCTACAGCAGGAATTCTCAACACCCCCAGGACCTCAGACTATCTGGGAGTGGTGTCCAGTGACTCCATCTAAGCAGGCTCTCCAGGCTCTTCCTCCCACAGAGGTTGGAAGTTCTGGGTAAGGTGATGACAGGAATCATTTTTAAGAACTTGGGGAGATCCCCTCATAGCTTCAAGTCACCTACTTACCATCTTTGTATAGCATCAATCACTTGCTGAGCCTGGATCAGTTGAGAGTCTATATCTCAAGCCCAGAGCAGTGGGCAAGACACCTGTTAAGTTCATAACAGAGTTAAATACCATGATGAAAGTGAACGTGACCTTGAAGATCTCCTGAGACTGTATTGGGATTTCAAGGTTTCTTTGGACCACACGTGAGAATACTATAGGCTTTTTATACATAGTTGTGTTTGCTAATTATTTAGTCAGAATCACATGGAACATGGTTAATAATGTAATTTCTAATTACTTCATATGTTTTTTTCTTTTACTTTAGATTACAAATTCCTTATTGTGAAGTCCATGGTGTCTAGTATAGGAATGAACTTTGTGTTTGAGAGACACAGAGATGCAGAAATAGAGATGATGAGTAGTCTTAACAGGCCTTAAGTATCATTTCTTTATTAAAATAACCAAGCAAACAAGAGGAACATTGATCTCTTTTCTGGTTATACTATAAAAGAATTAAATGTAGCATGAATTCTAATTGGTCTTAATAAAAACTTGGAGTCAGTTATTAGGGGGTGAAAGCTAAGCAATTAGAGAGGCAGAGCAATCAGTCACTAGAGAGTTCTTACCTCTACCAATGCTCAGACCAAAGATGGGATTCTGCCTCTACGAATCCTCAGACTTGCTGTCGCTACAAAACCTCAGACTGCCTTCTCAGACTGCATCTGAGCTCCTGTCTCCTCCTGCATTATATTCCTCTCTCCACCCAGCCATATCACTCCGGTCTCCACCTCCCTAGTGCTGGAATTAAAGGCATGTGATCCTAAGTGCTGGGATCACTTTTGTGTGAGCTCTGTTTCTCTTTTAGACAGATTCAATCTTGTGTAGCCCAGAGTGGCCTTGAACTCACAGAGATCCATTTGTCTCTGTCTCCTGAGTGTAGGGATTAAAGGTGTGAGCCACAACTGCCTGGCCTCTGTCTATTTAGTGGTTTAGCTATGCACTCTGATCCTCAGGCAAGCTTTATTTGTTAGATTATAAACAAAATACCACTATAATTAAACCTGAAAGTTTATAAGTAGAGTTTCTTAGATTCACATTTTTGTTTATAGAGCAAAATTTCAAAATTTCTGTTTTATATGTATTTGTTCAGAATTTAAATATATATCACCTGATAATATTTGGCGGTTTAGCAGTCAGGATACATTGGACTTGAATTCCAATTCTACCACAAGTTAGCTACACCAACTCAGGTGGGTTATTATGTTCTTTATGTTTGGTTTTCATTTGTACAACACATGTGTGCCACAAAACATGGCAAACAGTAACAAGTATGTCACAAAGCATGGAAGAGAGTAACACATGGTCATAAACCATGGCATACAGTAACATGTGTATCTCTCATCAGATTCTGGTCATGCTGGAATGAGAGTATATTAATGTACATAAGACAGATGTTCATTCCATATCTGTTGAACAAACTCTTATTCTATTCAAGTATAGATTGTAAGCATACAATGCATTACAAAAGTCCCTTATAGGCAATAAGTTCCATGTCTGTGCCTTCTTTTTATTTAGCCATCTGCTATAAAATTGCTCCAGTTATTTTTTCTACACTTTTGAAAATGTCTCACATCTGGGCCTTGGAATGTGTGTATGGTGTGTTTTTCAGGTAAAAGCATCAATTATTAGAGAGACGTGTGCCACCACCCTCTGTTCCCTATGCTTATATTCTGTCTCCAAATTAGGTAAACATATTGTGATATTATTACAGCTCCCTTTAAGTTATTGCTCTTGTATTAATAATCATCTTTTGGGGATTGTGACCCAGCCTTTTCACAAAGCACCCATTTGGGGGATGTTTTTAGGTACTATGTTTGCCTTGAAATTTTTTCCAGTCCGTGTCTTCACTCTAGAAATGAGAATTAGCCGGCAGATGTCAGGAGACCTTTCCCTCGTCTCTGCTGTTCTCACTCTCTCCACACCTGACATTGGATGCCGGTGCCTGCGCGTGACCCTTGGGTTCTTCTATGACTCATTGTTAATCATTATAAGGAATGGCTCCATCAGTTCATAAATTTGAAGGAAACTCAATTTCCCACACAGTCTGTTAAATGATCATCGGCACGCTATTTGAGTTGATTCATAAGCTCCCAAACTCCCATTATGTGGCACAGTTTTGAGGTAATATTGACAAACAAATTTACACATTCTTGATTAGTTCAAACTAACCAGGACTTCTCTATTGGCTAATACATATAAGAGGACTTGCAAGCATCTCATCACAAACTAAATATTTAAAATCCAAACCCATTAAGTCAGTGCAGTTTGTCTCCATCGCGTGCTGTAATGGGAATGAACTTCGAAGAATTCTACACATTATGAGGTCGGCATCCCCTCCAGAGCGTCTACTGTAAACCAAGCTCACTTAGCTAACGATCACTGTAAATAGCCACTGATCCACCAAATGGGGGCCTAACATTGAATCACAGGGCATAAAACAGCTTTCAGACTTCACAGCACCCTTGTTCTGTGGGACAGAGTTGTCCCTCGGGAAATCACAAGCTATGTGTGTGTGTTCACCTGCATGTGTGTAAAACTGCACTTTAACTTTCTGTGGGCACATACTTACAGTGTTGGGAGGTAGGAATCTTTAAAAGAAGTGATCAAAAAAATTGGCAAAGTGTTGATTCTATCTGATATTCTGTAGGGAAGAGGTTTCAGATGTGTTCTTAAGCTTATGAATGAGATTTTCACAGTTTGGGTGTTTTGCGGATAACATGATTTTATTGCTAGCATAGAGGATGCAGTATATTGATCACGTTAATGTGTGATGCAGATTAAATAAAAGTACAGAAATTCCAATGGCAGGAAATGATGTGGTAACCCAAGGCATATTCCCATGGATAGCCACTTGTATTCTTTCAGGATCATCTTTTTCTGAGAAATAATTTACACAGAATAAAATTCACAGTTTTTCTTTTCTTTTTGTTATTGTTGTTTTTACGAGACAGGGTTTGTCTGTAATTTTTGAAGCCTGTCCTAGAACTAGCTCTTGTAGACCAGGCTGGCCTCGAACTCACAGAGATCCGCCTGCCTCTGCCTCCCAAGGGCTGGGATTAAAGGCGTGTGCCACCACCACCCGGTGAAATTTACATATTTTAAGTACAAAATTTGTTCAGCCTTGGTGAATATTACATAGTCACCAATGTAATCATTACACAGAAACTCTCCATCACTCCAGAACCATTCATTTAGACCCTTTAGAGTCAATCCCTTCTTTCACTCCATTCTGGTTAACTACTGATATGTGTTTGTTTCTATTTTTTTATTTTCTGATAATTGCACATAAAAGGAGTTAAGTAGTTTTTCATCTTTTGTGTCTGGCTCCTTTTAATCTGCTTAATTTTAAGAATCTCGTGTCATTGTGTAAACCACTCACTCAGTTATTTTTGTTGCTGGATTGTATTTTATTGTGTGGCTCCGCCATAGCTTGCTCATTCGGTCAATTGCCGATGGACATCTGCGCTATGAACTGTTCAGGCTATGGCTCTTGAACATGTGCCCATTGCACAACATTCTTATTCAAGTCTTTTGGTGCAGCCGTGGTCTCACCTTTAATACTGGATCACAAACATGTGAGCATTTTCATTGCTCAGCTTCTTTGCATGAACTTGGTCTGACAGGTGAGTTTGCACTTTGTCCATCTGGTGTGTATGGCAATGCACATGGTTTTCATTTGTGTTTTCCTAACAATAGATGACATGGAATACCTTATCATAGAACTAGCCAACATCCCGTGTTCTCTGAGGAAGTGTCTATTGAAATTTTTAATCTTGTTATTAGGTTGCTTTTTTTTTTAAATTGTAGAATCACAGGAATTGTTTGTCCAGGACACAAGTTTACTACAAGATATGTATTTTGTAAGTGTGTTTGCTAAGCCGACTGCTTGTCTTTTTCCTGTTATTAATGTTGTGCTTCAAAGGAGAAAATCTAATTTTGAGAAAAAACTTATTTTATTATTCTTTCATGAGTTGTGCTTTCTTGTGTTATAAAGATTTTTTCCCCTAAATCAAGAGCACAGAGATTTCCTCATATTTTCTTGCATAATTTCAGTTTTTAACTTGAGTTCTATGATTCATTGAAAGTTAATTTGGGGTCTAAGAAGAAGGCTCAAACCATTTTTACATTGAGTTTTATTATCACGTTAGTGTTATTGAGGAAAACTAGCTGTTGCTTGGAATCTTGTTGAAAATCAATTGATTTTATGTACGAATGCGTCATGATACCTAGATTCTCTTTTGTCTCGTTTTTACATGTTTGATCTTATGTGAAATCATGGTATAGAACTCTAGGAGTTTTCCTGGAGTCTTTTCTCCACCTCACGGCCATGTTTTCTTTGGTTTTCTTGAGCACACAGACCCTGTATGACACCACCCTAATCCTGCCTGGTCAGTCGCATGCTCTCTGTGGTTTCTGCATCCCTTCCTGCTGATTGGTTTCCCTTCTGCTGGGAGCCCGGTCTCACCCAGTCTTTGCATGTAGTGCCGTTTTTAATTAAATAACATGTATAATAGATTTCTCACTATTAGTTGAAGATTTGTTTGGTATTTCTTTAAATCGTATTTCAAAGACTTGGAACTATGCAGCTTACTATGAACCTTTTGAGGCAACTTAGAGGTTGGTTTAGGGGCACAGTGTGTACAAGGCTAATGGAGCCCTGCCAGACCTGCATATCCACCTATGCAGCAGGTGTTCCCTGCTCTCCGTGGCGGCCAGACAGCCGAGCGTCAGCGCCAGGGCTGCTCTGGACAGCTTCCTTCATTGATCCTCTCCTTTGGCTTGACAGGTAACTCTTCCGCTTGCTCTTTCAAGTGCTTTCCTAACCCCAGCCGTTTGTCATATTGTTAACCCTGGATGTGGCAGGAAAATCTGAAATAAATACAACTTCTGCTTCCTTGCATTCTCTGTGGAAGTCCTACTTCCTTTTTTTTAATGTTTACCTTTATTTCTCCAGTATACATATATTCTGTACTTTTCAAAAAGCTTTTCTGTGTATGAGTGTACATATGAGTTTGCAGGTAGATGTGTCTGGTCTGTGTGCGCTCTATTGTGTGTGTGTGTGTATGTGTGTGTGTGCCTTAGAAGGCTACCTTTTTTGTTGTTCCTCAGGTATTGTCTACCTTTTTAAAATTTCCTTTCTGTCTCTTTAGACTAAGTCTCTCAGTGGCCTGTAGCTTGCGAGTTGTCTGGGCTGGCTGGCCAGCAAGCCCTGGGGAGCACCTGCTTCTGGCTCTGGGCTGGAACTGTAGTCCTCAGGCTCACAAGGCAAGTGACTCGCTGATTCCGCTGCCTCCCTGCTCCCACTTGGTCCAGGTATTGACTCCTTGATACTAGACCTGATCTGCTAAGTCCCTGCTGTCTTTCTAACTTGATCTTCCCCAGCCCTCTTCCGATTACAGTCATCGTTTTCTCCAGTCTGTCCTCTTGATCCATCTGCTGCCAACTGAGCCTCTTGAGTCTACACTTTAAAGACAAGTGTGTTCCTGTGCTCTCCTGATACTGATACCCTGCCACACTCTACCTCCCGTCTTCTCCCCTCCTATTTTTCTGTGTCAAGGCTGATAGTCATACTCTTTTCTGTAAGTCGGCATGTTTTCTAGGAATTGTGAAAAACCCACATTTCCAAATCCATCTTTTCTATGTAAGCTTTGTTTACCGTAAAGCCTGAATTATACACAAGTTGGGTTTTATTATTTATGCTGTTTCCACTGTGTGACCCCAGGCCTCTTAAACAAGAGTATTTCAGAGATGGGAGATGTTTCAGCAGTTAAGAGCACTTACTGATCTTGGAAAGGACCTGGGTTTAGTTCCCAGTACTTAGAGGATGATTTACAACCATGTATAATTCCAGTTCCACAGGACCGGACCCCTTCTTCTGACCTCCTTGGGCACCAGGCATATATGGTATGCATACAGGTAAAAATACATTCATGTAAAACATTCTCACACAAATAAATATTACCAAGATGTTGGGGGAGGAGAAATAGAGAGAGAGAGAGAGGGAGAGAGAGAGAGGAACATTTTTATTTTGTTTTCACTACTAGACAATCTTTTTTGTTTCTCTCTGTAAGTTTCCTAAACTTTTATCCTTAACCTTGGTGTTTTGAAAATGTACAATTGCATTCCTAAGTAAGGATCTCTTTTTGTTTAAGCTGACTTAGGTAAATCATCTTACCAATTTGATGTGTTCTTCATCTCTGGGAAACTTACTAATGTTTCTTTTATAATTCTTCCTCTGAATTCCCCTTTCTTATTAGGTTGATTTTATGTAGATCCTGTTTCCGGTCCCTCCCTCATTTTCTTCAGTTTTATGTTTTCATTTTATTTTCTGGGCACTTTATTCAATTTTTATATTTTAAATTATTTTATTTTAGAATTCACCTTGTAATATTTACAAGGTCTTTATTTTGTTTGTGTGTTTATGTTTCTAATTTTTTAAAGTATAAGTATCTCCTTGACTCCCTCTGAAGATGTTAGGTCTCCCCATCTTGGTGTCTCTGTGTTTCTTCCTTCTTGGCTTTTCTGCTCTGGAGACTCATTCACAGCTATGACTGAGTTAGTTCTGAATGGCTCTTCTGACCTGTGGCTGGGCACAGGCAGCTGGCTTTGGCTGGCACACAAGCATTGCTGCTTTGTGTTCTTTTCATTAGCCTCTGTTTTGACTGTGTATTTATATTTAAATATTATTCTTTTTTGCTTGTGGTTTTGGAGTTTTATGGGTTTTTCTGTTTGTTTGTTTGTTTGTTTGTTTTGTTTTGTTTTTTTGCTTCCAATGTCCTATCAGTTATACCTTTAAGCCTATAACACCAATTTTAATCTGCAATTCCAACTTAATTATGGGTTTATTCTGTAATTTGTACCTAAGGTGTATTTATTTATTTATGATATGATGATGGCTATACATCATGAAGCTAAGTATTATACTGGGTGGTTATTTCCCTCTCTGTGGGTCCGGTGTTACACCTGTCTCACCTGAGCATCTGAGCCCACATCTGAGGTGTGTGTCACACACACGCACACACATATACACATTTTAGCTTGCTTTATAAATTGACCATGATTTTTTAAAAATACGATTGTGTTTTCCTTTTAATTTCTACCAATGTCACCTTCAGATACTCTGGCTTTTACATAGTGCACTATTTTTACCAACAGGAGTTTGTTGTTGTTTTGAGCTACAATGGGTGGGGCTTTCCATTTTAAATAAAAAATTTGCTTTAAAAATCCACTTTATTTGTAAAATATTTGATTAGAAAAACCTACAAACATTTTTTTTTCATTTTTGGAGAAATTTAAAGTTTGGAGTTAGATTATTTATAGCAAGATCTATGAAGAAACATCATTGGTGAGGTAATCGTCACAAGATCAGTGGATAAATTCGGAGTTTAAGGACAAAACATTATAGAAGGCAGGGAGCTGGCTCAGTTGATAGAGGGCCTGTCACACAGCATGACGACCTGAGGTCAGATCTCCAGTGCCCACATCAATTTTTGGGGGCGGGAAGGGAGGCTTTTCTTCTTACCTCAGAATAGTTCCCTTTTTGTCTGAAAAGAATGAGAAGAACTTTTTAACTCAACCATTCTTCACTGTGGCTCTCTGCGTTCTGAAGTCCAACTGGCAAAGCACGATGAAAAGACAATTTTTTAAAAAATTATATCATTGCCCTTGGGTTTATAATAATTACAATTATTTTTTTTCTTACCTTACTGGTGTGATAAAAACTTGTGGAGTAAGATCTCTGGTCCTCATCATCAGCTCATTGAAGAAATCTACTCCACTGTGATGTTAATTGCACCACAACCCCAGGGTTCTGAAAAACACAATTGTGATCCACTTGAATGTTAAAAGCCCATGGAGTTACAGGATGAATCAGGGCTTCTCAATGGAATCAAGAACCCACCTTTCTTCCCAGAGCTTTGCGCGTTGCTCCAACAACAGGCAGAGCAAAACAGCACAGAGCAGGCGAACTCCTGTGCTTTTTAATTGGCACCTTCGATTTTCAGTATCTGCAAGGTCATATGGCAGTAGAATCTTTTGCTCTTTATGTTTATATTTTGAAATCTCCCTTTGAATAATTTGTTACAAAATGAAACAAAGAATCCACTAAAAATAAAAAAATGGCAGGTGTCATGGCACATACTTGAAACCTTAGGCTGGGGTGGGTGGGACGGAGACAGGCAGATCCCCAGAGCTGGTGGCCTCAACAGCTGAGTCAGTTGGTGAGCCCTGTCTAGAGAGCTACAGAGGGAGACACCTGACCTCAACCTCTGACCTCCATACACACACACATATGTCTGCATGCATGTGCTCACACAAACATACACGATACACAGACATACCCGTACACAAAATCTTCCAAATGATAAAACAGCTTTTTTAAAGGTAAAATATTATGGAAGCCCCGTTTCTAATGTAAACCTAACTAGACCTAGGTCGTAGGTCACAGAGCACAGTCCACGGAGATGACTGTTGGAAATGCTCTGGGAACATTTTTGGTAAAGTGACTGATAGAACTCAATTTTCCTGACGACAAGGTGCAAACGAAGTATCCGGTAAATAGACTCCACCTTCCTGGCTCAGCCTTGCATTTCTCTAGGTAAAAATTTCAACTTCTCCGTTTTTCCAACACGCGGTCGTGTCAGCAATTATTTTCTGCCTACATGCATCCAGCTTAAATACCGTTTAGCCTCACCACATACGGTCTCACCAATACTTTAAACAAGGCTGAATCAAAATATTTGGGGCTTAAAATTTCCTGTTTATGTGAAACCAACTGCTCCACTGTGAGGGGCGCCTTCCAGGCAGGCTCTCTCACAGCCAAGGGCTTTCTGCCGGCCTTGGTGGCCAAGACATCTCCCTTCTCTGAGCTGATTCTGAATTCACTGAAGAACGCCCTCTTGTTCCCATGTAACTGAAAATAGAATTTTCTTCTCCCTTGGGTTGTGTCGTTTGTGTTGGTGTAAAAGTTTAAGATAAAAGCACCACAGTGCTATGTTTATTTCCTTGTGCATTGCAAACAATTATTGGGTTTCTTTCACTGTTATTAGAGAGAGCACCCAGGATGTAATTATTTATTTTAGAAATTAAACTTTTCTTCACATATTCAAAGATAAATTTTTCCTGGAACTGTTTCCTAGAAAATGAGCCACCTGTCTAGTCCCTAGTACAGCTTTTATTTTAAAAACCTAATTATTGTAATTGTAAATTTGTCTGTATCTGAAAATTTATTTCTAAATATAAAATCTTGGATTACAGATTAAATCTTGTTTAATATCAAGGGGAAGTCTAATTTTTGTTGATATTTTCTATTTTAATGATTTTAGTAAGATTCTCTATTTTTCTAAAAATATATACTTTTTTTTTACCGTACTTGGCTTTTCTTATGCTTTGCTAAATTTATTTGATTCTTAATATGAATTTAATTATGTAATTAGCACTGCTTATTTTCAGTAAATTTTTCTTTTTGTGTATCTTTGATAGCCCTCTTGTGTGTTGGTTAGATTTCCATTGTTGGGTTGCCGTCCACAGTCAGGTGATCTCTTTGTCACGCTCCTTTCTGTAGCGTGCTCCTTAGTCACTCCTGCGGAGTGCTTCCATACCGCTGATTTCATTTCTAGTGGCCTACTTCTGGGTGTAAGCAGTCTCTCTGCTACTTTGAAGCACTACTGGATTCATTTCTGTATATTGGAAGGAAGTCTGTTTCTCACACAGCTTTGCAAGTGTTCTCTGCAGGCCTCCTAACCCCCATCCCTTCCCATCTAGGCGATTGTCTTCTCGTCTCCTTCCTCTACATCTGAGACACCATTTCTTCCTGCATTCTTCTGGAGGTGATTGGGTAGATGCTGCTGTAAATTGTCTTGGTTTATTTTATTTATTTAATTTTGACTGTGTTTCCATGTCTAACCTAGGCTGTACCTTGAACATACTATCCTCCTGCCCCAGCCTCTTGAATACTGAGATCTTGGCTTATTTATTGCTAATTGTTCCCAAACTTTAGCTCTTCATACTATTAAGGTTATATGTCTATATTAAAATTATATAACTATACTAAGGTTATAATCTCAGGACAAGGAACTATCCAAAGTTTGAATTTATATACCAAATATTATTTGTTCTACCTTTTTTTTAAGTAGGTTTTTTTTCCTCTATGTAAACTTGGCTGTCCTGGAACTTGCTCTATAGACCAGGTTGGCCTTGAAGTCACAAAGATCTGCCTTCCTCTACCTCTTGAGTGCTGGGATTAAACAGATGTGCCACTACCGCCAGGCTACCAAATATTATTTGTAAAGTCCCTTTGGGTCCCCCTCACTTTACTGATAAATCGAGATTCTAGTTAACATAAGTTTGCACCACCAGTTCAGTGACTGAGTGAGTGGTCAGAAGAGAAGACAATCATAATCTTGGGTCGGATGAGGAAGTGGATTTTCTTCTCATCATTTAGAGAAAGCTGTTGTGCCATCTTAACATTACATTTGTCTGCCTTCCACTTCCAGCTGGACTTCCTCCTTGGCTTTATGGTTGTGCCTCTGTATCATTTATTTTCCAAATCAGAATAATCGTGAAAATGAAAGCAGAGTCCTTCCTATGATGCCAGCACAGCTGGTTCACACTGAGGCTGCCTTAGCGGACAAGCTGCAGTGGCCCTCCACATGCCTTACCCTGATCTCAGCTGCCACTGCTTCACAGTAGGAAGTCTTGGCAGGGCTCCATGGAGCAGCTCCACAAGAACATATACATCAACCTAATGACAATCTCCAGGGAAGCAATAAGATCAGCACTAATATAACTGCTTACTGAGTGCTTGCTATAATGATAATCTACTGCATGCTTTCACAGGGAAATCGCATCTGCATAGAGATTTTAATCACATTTTTCAAATGTTTCCCCAAGAACCAGGACTCACCGCCCAATCTGGAGACCCACTGACAAAAACAAAAGCTGGTTTGCCACTTTGTTCTGTCTTTTCCTCCCTCTTGTTCACTTCTACTCTGAGAAGGTGTCCTCTGGTTACTCTATGCCTAAAGTCCTTGCTCTCAGATGCTGGCAAACTCTGAGACAATGACTCTTTCTCCTGAACTTTGGGAAATCTTAGAGCTCCCAAGGTCATGGTGACACAGCTCCTCCACATACCAAGATCTCCTGAATAGGGTCTCTAGTCTTGTGGGTAGGGACAGGTTTTCTGGCAATCATGGTGAGCCTTCACTGGGTTCTCACTAGCATCCAGTTTCTGATATAGCATCTCTGTCACAGCTACCTTTCTCTCCACACTTCACTCTAAGACAAGGATGACTGAAACAAGAGGAGCAGGCTGCTTGTTGTCCCACCCGCCAGGCTAGCTTACACCCGAAATAATCACACAGAAACTGTATTCATTTAAACACTGCCTGGCCCATTAGCTAATTCTTACATCTTAATTTAATCCACTTCTGTTAATCTGTGTATCGCCACGTGACTGTGGCTTACCGGCAAGATTCTAACCAGCGTCCATCTCAGGCAGGAGATCCATGGCATCTCTCATTCTGCCCTTCTTCCCAGCATTTAGTTCTATCTTCTCTGCCTACCTAAGTTCTGCCCTATCAGGCCCAGAGCACTTTCTTTATTCATTAGCCAATGAAAGCAATACATAACCAGAAGGACCTCCTACACCAGATGACACTGTCTGGGTTCCCACTAGCATCCAGCTTCTGATGTAGCATCTCTGTCCCAGCTACCTTTCTCTCCACACTTCACCCTAATACAAGGATTGACACTTAGCCAGGGTTATCTGTTTTCCTTTCTTAAAAATCAAACAAACAAATAAAAATGACATTCTAAGTATCTCAAGGCAGATTCTAAATTTGGAAAGAGTATTTGTGATTACATAATTTATAAGAACAGAACTTAGTCTCGAAGAAGCAAGTCACAATTTGAGAAGAGCCATTGGGCCATTACAAAGTCGCCCTTTACAGTTTATCATCTTGGTAAATGCCTGAGTCTCTCTTCTGTGCCTTCTGGCTTTTAGCTGTGCAGCTACTATTTGATCATGATTCAACTATATTAGGTTGACAGGTTCTAAGTTCAAAAAGAAGTTTAAAAATCTCCTCCATCAAGAAAGGTGGACATTGGAGAAGGGAATAAGATATCTACATTAAGAGAATCATTTTAGGGTTGGCAAGATACTTGGCCCTGGGGATCCCAGGTGTCCACGGGCATGTCCCCAGCTAGGTATTCAGGCAGCAGAGGAGAAGGTGCCAGAACTAGCCTTGTACCATAGTCACATTGATGATTATCTTGATTACT
>PVIU01004670.1:82737-123672 GCA_004026605.1 Ondatra zibethicus
ACAGTGTGCCTGAACTAATGGGAGCGCACCAATCCACCTGGACTGGGACTGAATGAGCATATGATCAAACCAGACTCTCTGAATGTGGCGGCGAAAGTTGGCAGATGGAGAACCCATCAACAATGACACCAGAACCTATCTCTTCTGCATGTATTATCTTTTTGAGAACCGAGTCTTTTTGAATGCACTCCTTCCTAGGTCGGGAGGGATGGGGGTGGGCCTTGGACTTCCAACAGGGCAGGGCACCATGCCCTCTTTCAAGGAAGAAGGGGGAGGGAGGAGGGGTGGGGGGGTAGTGGGAGGGAACCGGGAGAAGGGGAAGAAAGGTAAAAATTTTATTTCTTTAATTATGTTCTTGAATGGAAAAAATAAAACAAAACAATGTATGGAAAAAAAAATCTCCTCCATCTTCTTATGGGGAAAAGAAAGTGTGGCACATGGTACATGCATGGAAAAATGGTCATCAGAATTATAAAAGACTGTTCTGAATTAAATTGTAATTGTTAAAAAAAAATCTAACCTATAGCCTAGAGAAAAACCCAAGACTGGGTTCAGAACACAGTCTACTCTGACTTAACTGTTAACTTCCACTATTATTATTGACTGGATAAACTGATCAAAATGTGTCTGGTGTTGCCTCTTACATCTCCTTAACCAGAAAAGAGAAGAAATGACATCAGGGACTTTTCTTTTTTTTTAAATTTATTTATTTATTATGTATATAATAGTCTGTGTGTATGCCTACAGGCCAGAAGAGGACACCAGACCCCATTAAAGATGGTTGTGAGCCACCATGTGGTTGCTGGGAATTGAACTCAGGACCTTTGGAAGAGCAGGCAATGCTCTTAACCTCTGAGCCATCTCTCCAGCCCCGGCAGGGACTTTTCAAACAGCTTTCCAGTTCCTCTAACATTGCATACACATCCAGACTCTCAACGTTTCTCTGCTGCCACTTAGCACCTTGTGCAGTCCCTGAGCAGTGACTAATGGTTACAATGAATTTTAAAAGTTAAACTGAATTTTAATTACCAATTTTAGCAGACTTCAACCATGGTGTCGGTTGAACTTTGAGGAAGCATCTCCTCCCACATCTTCCTGACTTCAAGTTAAGTGCATACTCATTGTTCTTTTATAAAAGATCACATTTAACTTTAAGACATCTTTTGATAAAAACAAAAACATTAAATTAACTGATAAGTCTCAATTTCATGTCTTTTAACCAGATATAAGCGGATACATGTTTCAGGATAGTGTTGGTAATGTATATTATCTATAGGGCTTTTTTCAGTTAACATGGTTGTTATACATTTTTCACTTTAAATTACTGTCCTTTGTAGGTGGAGACTGCTCGTTCATTTCCCGACTACTCAGACCCGAATAATCACACAGAAACTCCACTAATTGTAATACTGTTCATCTAATGACTCAGGCATATTTTTAACTAGCTCTTACATCTTGAATTATTCCATTTCTATTAATCAGTGTATTACCATGAGGCTGTGGCTTACTGGAAAGCAGCTATATGGTATCTCTCTGACTCCGCCTGCTCTCTCTCTATATCTCTTCCAACCTGGCTATATTCTGCCCTATAATAGGCTTAAGTTTCTTTTTTATTAATCGATGGTAATAAACCATATTCACAGCATACAGAGGGGAATCCGCATCATCCTGTGTGAGCCTTTGTTTCCTTCTTGCATACAGAAGTTCAGCTCGTTACTTGTGAAGTAACCAGAAAAATGTCATTGGTAAAACATGCCCCTTCATTATCAAGTGAATTATACACTGTGACATTCTTAGGATGGTGTTCCGGGGCTGAGGAGATGTTTCAATGGCTGAAGCACTTGCCATGCAAACATGAGGACATGAGTTCAAATCTTAGGACCTGTGCAAAGTCAGGTGTGGTGGCGTGTATCTGTGATCTCATTGCTGCTACGGCGAAATGGGAAACAGAGACAGGAGAATCCTCAGAAGCTCCTGGACCAGCCAGGGCCAGCTGGACAGAATTACATAAGATATGGACAAAGAAAAAGAAATCCCACCTCAAACAAGTAGAAGGCAACCAATAATATTGGAGGTTGTCCTTGGACTTTTGTTCAGGGCACACATATGCCTGCATTCATAAGCATAAATACCTTATAGTTCATAGAAACAAAAGTTTTTAAATAGAACTGTGATTCCATACAAAGATGATGGTAACATCGATTTTGTTCTTTCTAGCACGGGCAGAGCAGCTGTCCAGAAGTAGAAAGTGTAGAGTTTGAGTCACCTCATATGCAAATGAGGACTCTATTTCAATGTTCTGATAGGTGGGACAATGTATTTGTAAATACCTATTAAATATATGAGGTCACTATTGAATGTCAGCTCATGAGCCCTTCTCACAAATGGTCCTTGCCCATGTAGCAAACTCACGGATACACACACACATATATATACATACATATATATGTATATACATACATACATACATACATATATATATATACTCAGCGTTTATTTAATGGGCATATGGGTAAGGAAGACACAGGTGGAACATTCTTTCCAAGTGTTTATCGTGGGGTCATTGCTGTTTGAGCTCTTTGCCTTTTGCAGAAGCAAACAAAAGATCAAAAGATCCCCACCCCCCCATCCCTGAGGCTAGCTAGCTTGCTGGTTTCTATTCTTTGGAACTTTCACAGGCAAGGTTGTGGCTTCACGCAGGCTCACTGACTCAGTGCCCTAGCACTTGCCGCTAGGCCAGCAGAGGGGATTCTGTTGCAGGCTCCAGGAGCACTGTCCAAGGAAGCTTTGTTTGCGTGTGTTCTAAAGATGGAAATGATTATCATAAAAGACGTAAGCAGGATTATGTCAGGCACTCTCTCCAGATCTGCCCGTTTAGCAAGCCATCCTGTTTTGCATTACAGAATCACATTCTGTTCTGCAGCTCCTCCGGGGCTGTTTGGTGTTGGTCATGGATTTGGGAGAGACTGGGGTCAAAGTCAGCAATGTTTACAAACACAGGAGGAATGTCAGCAAGATATGGCCAAATCCAAATATGATCTTTGTGTTGTTCTCAAAGGCTGGTCATTTGACTTGCAAACACGAAGTGCTGTTCCTGGCTTGGCAAGGTATCCCTGTACTTGGAACCTGACATAGCGTAACCAAATCAGACAATTCTTCTAGCACTTCAAGAGCTGGCTGCTTCGCCCATCCTGATGCCAGAGTCTCTACCTAATACCGGGGACAATTTTCTATGAACTAAACTTTACAAGCAACCACAGGGGCCTGATGCATCTATGAGCTCATGATGAACCGAGAGCCTGGAAATGCATGAGAACCATTAAAAGGAATGGTTCAGCCTTCAGGAAGCCTTCCTTTCAGGAAGCTACAGCCTTGTGAGAGATGGGCAGGAAAAGCAGAGAGTGGCTTCACAAGAACACCAAGAGGTTGGGTTTCCTGTCGGAGAGCAGTGTTCAGCAGACATCACCGTGGTGCTTCTCTCCCCAGAACAAGCATCTTCTACGATTGTCTCAAAGGAATTCTGCGACGATTGTCACTTTTCAAAGGAAGTCATTTTAAGAGTGAGCATGGAAGGTCTTTTTTGTCCCCCCCAAGACTGTGACTTGGTGGAGATTTGTGGGCATATCACTGAGTCTACCCTCAAGGAAGCAGGATGCCCTTTACAACAGCTTCCTTGAGATCACTTTTTCAGTTTCTGGTTCAAGATTTCCTTTGGAATCCAGAAGAACAGCCCGAAGAGTAATCTTGGTTACATTGCATGCTTGCTACTCCCCACCCCGCCTGCCCCCACACTCCAAAAGCAATAGTTTTGGCATTATGAACCTGGATAGAGAGTAATGTGACCATAACTCAAGCCCTGTAGCACCACTAAAACATTCAACTAAGATTCCCATTGGGCAGAGGACAGATGTACTCCTAATACGGAAGAGAAGTTTCAGAGCCTATCACATCCTTAAAGGGGTCCTGAGACCCATGTCCAAGCTGGGGCCTCAATTTTATGTCATGGAGCAGAGCAGTGAATGTCCCACTGCTGGCTGTGGGGTTCAGCCAACTAGCTCACCTCAAGGTACTTCCTCAAAGGCGTACTTAGCGCTGTGTTTATTCCTTACTCCCATGGCTGAGTGCTTCCCACAAGTGTGCAGAGGGAGAGGGGTGCAGAACGAAGAGAGGGGGACCCGGCAACTGTATTCTAGCTAAAGTGGGTTCAGTGTGAAGAGTGCAGCAGTTAGAATCCACTCTTCTCCCTGTGGACTTCTACATCACCTTGATTTAAGCCAAAAGGGGAGTGGAGGAAAAAAAAATCAAAGAATGGAATAAAATGGATGTATGCAAAAGGAAATTCACTGCTGGACAAGGCAGGCCCGTGATAAGATCCAAGTTAAAGATCATCCAGGATGTATCGAAGCCTCAGGAAACAATGTAGGATTTTATGGGGTCTTTGTGTGAGGCGGAGGACGCCTCTAGAGAAATAACTGGTGAGGCTTTGGGAGTGGGAGAAGAGTTACCGTCTCGTAACTTTGCTCTCCAGAGCACACAGTTCGCTCTCCTTTGCAGAAGGGCTGTACCATTCTCAATGGCTTCACTGGCATCTTGTGCCTTGGCTTCTCTCAAACCATGTGGAAACACGGGCTTCTCGTGGCTTCCCATCTCTCCAGTCAGCTTGCGAGGGGACCTTTTATGCTTAACTCAAAAGCCCTAAAGAGCCAGTATTTTAAAATACAAAAGTTGATGAAATGCTAACAACATTTTCTGTGGCGGCATCTCGGTATTGGCAGCAGAGCTTAGCAACTCACCCTAGTGGGAGAAAGGGCGCTGAGTCTTACTGCCTTACTTACTGGGCACGAAGCAGAATTGTTGGAAGAGGCACAGATGGGAAATGGGAGATGGACAGAGTGGTGTGAAAGCCACAGCTGAGTCATACATTTAAGCAGCATTTTAGTTATTTTTAATGGTTTGGGGTTTGAAAAATGTTGGATATTTGTAAATCATAGTTTTTGAATTCTAACATTTTTCAAGTCACTTTTTATTATGCTATGTACCCCCAAATCCTGAAAGTGGGCAGATTGTGTTTCACTCACTCGGGTATCTAGAATAACTGTGTGGGTGATGCCGAGTCTTGGAAACCCCAAGACACTGTAGTTGAGAATTCTCTTACTGGTTATCCCAGCCAATTTCCCCATCAAATCCTGTAGGATCGCTTTGAAGCCCTCTAGCTCTCTCATGGCAGAAACGCATTTTAAGTCATTCACAGTAGTGTTAATCGCAGTGATTTATGAGGTCTTTTAAGCCTTAATTCTCTGTCTGTCAGGACTCCTCCTTGGGAGTGAGCTGACAGTTTAAATTAGTGTGTAGACATGGCTTTCATAATGTCAGCTTTGTTTTGTCTCATGAGCCTTTTGGAATTCCTTCCATTGTACCTCAAGTGACTCATGGCAGTAAATGACTCCTCTTTCCTTTTGTTCTTAATCAGGGAAGAATGGAATGAACCACAAAATGTTTGTAAGAGAGCAGCCTTAATTAGTTCTCAGTTGTAGCCAGCAATGCCTGTCTGGTCTCCTCAGCACATCAACGCAGGAAGTGATGCGTTCAGGTGAATACACAGCGAGTTCCTGAAAAGCTTTGGTCGCCTCTGGTCCTTCAAAAGGAAACACTTGTGCTGCAGAAATGTTTAAAGCCGCCTTCCCAAGCTGGCAGGGGAGCCCTCAGCTACCTTCCAGGATTGCATTTGCTTCAGCTCTGAGGCTGACTTTTAGAACGGAATGACTCAACCAAAAAATGAAAGACGGTCTTCTGTGTGGAGTTTCCCTGTTCATCCTCAGCCCTTCCTGCCCTTTGGGGAATGTTGCCAACGTGCACCCAAGGCTAAGGATGATTTGTCTGTCAACTGCCAGCTACTTCCTCATCATTTCAAATATAAGATTAAACCCCAGATTCCCAAAGGCCCACGCTTGTTTACTTGCATCAATGTCTGGCTCACTATGAAAATGGTGAAAGGAAGTATAAAATTCCATTCAAAACCCTCAACTATTCTCGAACATCAAATAGCCCTCACGACACAGTCCTTTGACGGGCTCAGTATGAAGGAATCAGAAGCGTATGGATAATGTCCCTTTTCAGATGCACATGCTCTGGGAACTCCTAGGAGACGTTAGCTTACTGAGCTCTCTCTGGACCACTTCCAGCATCAGAAAGAATTTAGAAAATCATTTCTCATGAGTCAAGATATGGAAGGAATGACTGAGCACTTCTTGAACTGAAAATCGGGCCCACTTGGCAGTCCATTCTGTGCGGCGTGTCGTAAACATAATAGCAGGGCACAGGACTGCTTGGGGCTACTGATAGAGCAGCGTTTCGGCGTCTTATTTACCATTCATTTGTACCTGTGCACGGCGGCTGCACACCTGAGAAATGTGGCTCCCCAGACTCGTGAGACTGTCCTATATTGTGCTTTGTTCTAGGATATTTTAATCGATTGGTTTTGTAGTGTTTAGTCATGTTATAAATGTAGAAAACTGCCATGAGTCCTATTTTTGATTGTACCAAAGGTGTGTGTATAAACTACAAGAACATTCCCATTTGGTATAACGTGACCTCAGCATTTCTCACTGTTAGCTGGGCCAAAAATATGCAGTTTTGAATTTAATCTTTTTGCCCCAAACATATGAAATCATTTTTGGAAGAGGCAAATGATAGAAGTTACTGGGTCTTCATGCATATTTTAGCTTTATTTCTGAGGTTGAAGAGAAATATCTTGGTAAAAAGCAACTCAGGAGAAAGAAGTTGGTTTCAGCTCAGAGTTGCGGGTTCCAGGCCACCACAGCATGGGATTGACAGCGGCAGGGGCTTGAGAAGGTCGATCACATTGTCTTGCTTTCTGCTGCTGTGACAAAACACCACGCCCATAAGCAACCTGAGGAAAGAAGGGTTCATTTTATACTTCCACAACACAGTTCATCACTGATGGAAGTCAGAGCAGGAACTTTAAGCAGGACAGTAACCTGGAGGAAATGGAAAGTAATGGAATCCATGGAGGAGTGTTACTTATTAGCTTGCTCACCTGTTGTGGAATAATCTTTTTTTTTTGTATATTGTTAAGATATGTTGCTCTCATTGGTTTAATAAAGAACTAAATGGCCAATAACTAGGCAGGAGGAAGTATAGCAGGAAAGCCAGAGAGAGAGAACTCTGGCAAGAAGAAGAGTGGAGTTGTCAGTCAGATAGAGAAGGAACAAAACATGCAAGAAGACAGGTAAATGCTGCAAGCCACGTGGCAACATGTAGATTGATAAAAATGGGTTAATTTAAGTTGTAAGAGCTTGTTAGTTACAAGCCTAAACTATCAGCCAAGCTTTTATAATTAATAAGAAGTCTCTGCATGGTTATTTGGGAGCTGGCTAGTGGAATAGAAAGAGTCTGACTATATTCATCCTGATTTATTATAACTCCCAAGGCTCTTGACCCAGGGGTGGCACTACCTGTAATGAGTTGGGCCCTCCCATTTTAATTATCAAACAGAAAATGTTCCATAGGCTTGCTCACAGGCCTATGAACGGACCCATCAGCCAACATGATCTAGGCATTCCCCATTTAGACTGTCTTCCCAGGTGAGTCTGGTGAAGATGACGGCTGTGGAAGCCGGAGCCTTCTCAGAATCTCTTCAGTTCTGCTCTCTTCACTCCAATCAGCTTCCTAAAGGAGCTGAATATTTGCTACCATGTGAGCAACATTGCACATGCTGCTGAGAGCTTAAAATATGCAAACAGCACAGGATCTCTAGCTGCAAAGAACTTAAAATTGAAAGGAGGTAACAAAACCCGTAAAGTAATGGCACCGGGGAACTCGACAGTGAAGCTGCTTCTTCACTAAACTAAGACGATATAAGAAACAGCACCACTACAAGGAGTTGAGGGAGTGAGAGCAAATGTGGGCCATGCAGTCTTGTGAGAATCCGAACATGCTAGCTAAATGGAGAGCACTGTATTTGCTAAAGCTTTCCGAGGTGAGTAAGTGCTGCGTGGGGTTAAGATGCCCTCCCAGGTTCCACGGTTGGGGAAATGAATAGAAGATGGAAGGGTTAAAGATGCCTGCTCTGTCATTGTTGGCCAGCTCTGCTTCTGTCTAAAGCAACTGTTGGTGCTGACGAAGCTGTGAAAGGGATGTTGGTATCTATTTATAGTGTCGTCACTAAACACCGAGTACTTTGAGTGACTGTCATGCGCAAAGTACCATGAGGAAATTGAAACTGAAAATTTGCATGGCCCCCTTGTTCAGCCTGGCAGGCAGATCCAATGAGGTTGGATAAGATTAAGATGGAGGTGGGAAGTAAGCTATGCCATAAACAGCACAATTTCTCCTTCACCTCATGCCATTAATTGTACAGTTACTTCTTAAAGAATGCCTTAGACAGAATCTTCAACAAATACCTTGTCCCTATAGCGTATTGTG
Organism: Ondatra zibethicus; assembly: GCA_004026605.1. NCBI lineage: Eukaryota > Metazoa > Chordata > Mammalia > Rodentia > Cricetidae > Ondatra > Ondatra zibethicus. Next base: position 91,183 of record PVIU01004670.1, read on the forward strand.
AACAGTTTTTCCGTTTCCTAAGTCAAGATCTCTGTACTTAATTCACTTTATTGGTGGTATAATTTTTTTAATTTTTGAGATTATAATTGTAACATTCGCCCTTCTTTTTTTCTCTTCGTAACCTCCCACGTGCCCCTCCCCACTCTCATACAAATTTACTTCATTAATTGTTATTGCTTGCATTTTTTATGTGTATACATATATATTCCTAAATATAACCTGCTCCGTACGTATAATGTTTCTTGCATCTGTGTTTTCAGGGCTGACCGTTTGGCACTGGACAACCAATTCATATCCTCTTCTCTGGGGAAGATCACCTCGCCCGCTTTCCGTTTTCGTCAGTTTCCTCTGGTTCTTTGTGTAGGGCTGAGGTTTCTCGGGATTTACTCCATCCACTTTGGCATGCCTATTGCTGTCTTCGTTCAGTTCTTATTGGACAAGTCATCTTATTGACGACTTTCTGGGTGTCGCTTCTAACATCACTTGGAGACACAGTCTCACAGCAAAGTCTCTGATCCTCTAGCTCTTACAAGTTTTCTGCCTCCTCTTCTGTAATGTTCTCTAAACCTTAGGTGCAGGAGTGTTTTGTAGATGTGGCTGCTGGGACTGGGTTCCACAGCTCCGCATTTTATTGGTTGTGATTTTCTGTCACGGTCTTTATTTGTTACAAAGAGAAGCTTCCTTGGTGAGGGTGGAGGACGACACTTATCTCCGGGTAGAAGGACAAATGTTTAGAGATTGTTGGGACAGATTATTAGCGCTTGTTGACTCTCCTGCCATAGCCATGGTTTCCCTTTCTTCACCTCTCATTCTTCCACATCCTCTCAGATCTGTGTCCAGAATGGGAGAGACAGATAATGCTGCTGATCATAGCAGCTTGGTTTCACTCAAAGCAAACCTTGTTTAAGCATAGTTTTATAAGATGCTATGTTGCCACTCTGCCTTGTGCCATGTGTGACTTCAGGAATGTCTAACATCTCTCTGTGTGTCAGTGTCTCTGGAAGACAGTCACAGCAACCAGTAAATGGAGCTTGGAAAGAGCCTCGTAAAAGATGCTAACTCCCATTGCAATCTGCTCTCAAAGCCTCTGGTTAATAGTCTTGGGATTTTGTCTCTTAATTTTCTTTTATACTTTATTACCTTGATCTTTGAGCAACACCTGTCTTACCTTTGCTATACCAAAGGCACTAGGCACAGCAAAGAAAACGGACACTTCTGTAAATCATGATAGAGGGCAGGATAATAGTATAGGGTGTGGAAATCAGAAAGGCTTTGGTGATACTGTATTTCCAATGTGGTAACTTCACACATGCACCCACGCACATATGCACACACGCATGCATCAACCTGGGGGCCAATGTAACCAAGCCCCAAGAAATAGAAAGAGGTAATAAATGAGATATTTTCATTTGATCTGTTGTAGTCCATTGAGTAGCGGGTTCTACATGTCTCCCTGACTGCTCTGCGTTTAAGGGCTGCTCTGGAGGAGCTTCTTACTAAGGAGCTCTGATCTCAAGAGACTGATGAGCTGTGAAAGAGTCAGAGGGAGAGAAGGAGGGGGCTATAGACTCTCATGCAGATTATCTGCAGATCCCAATCCATGGGACCATATCATAGCCTAAAGAGAAACTGTTCACCGGAATAAACGCCTACAAAACAGTGATGTTACTTATGTCTCCACTCCACCTCCACTACCTCTATTCTCTTCAGTATGAAAGTTTTCCTGGTGTTCTTGGGACCATGGAAATACTGAAGAGCCAAGGCCTTACTTTTCTTGCATTGAACTGTTCCCTTAGATCATGGGAAGCATACTCTAAGACTATCACTATGAAAAGTCATGCAGTGCTCACAGCCACGCTATCTCTCTGGAGCGCTGGTTCTTTGCCCATGCAATGAGACGTGAAGAGAGTTCTCTTTCTTACATTCTCTGTTGCTGCCTGGACTGGGATAAATGTTAATGTATCCCATCATAATACAACCTATTTGCTTGATATAGTTTTTTCTTTTTCAATTTCTCTCTCTATATATTTATATTCACAAGTAAGTACTGGGACTTCTCAGATATTAATGTCCACATATTTGAACACTGAATTGTTTCCACATTTAAGTCAGAGAAACATTGCATTGGGGAAATTTATTTTTAACCAGACAAAAGACTAGTAGGCACTATTTTCTTTCCTTTCTATATGACCCTCCTGTTTAAGTGTCCCAAAGAACAAGAATAGTCTATGAAGACGACAAGCCACTTCCTGTCAGTAAAAATCATGAACAGGAGCTATCTTAGCTAGTTCAAGGAAGTTCACTAAATCTACAGTATGAACAATATGATTGCCAGGTTTGTACCAATTCCTTCATTTCCAGAGACTCAGAAATAAGAACTCTGGGGAGGAAAATAGCAATGGGATAGGGGAAAGAACTAGTTTATTGTATGGATAACTGAGATGCAATTTATAAATTAGTGAACTTCCTGCAGTCTCCCTATTTAGGATTGCTTGATTAGGCTTTGCCTATGGTACATGCCATCCAATGTACAAAATATAGGCCTCATTGTCAATCTATGTATTTATAATAATTGAAAATTATATAAGATTTAAAAAGTACCAGCAGACCTTCTAAAGTATTTATGTGCCTGATAGATCATCTCATTACTGTTTTAGGAGTAGCCCTTGAGGGTGTTGACAAAAATTTATTAATGTTTGTGACTACTAAGTATGACCTCTGTTAAATATTACATCATTTCCTGTTCCCATTCCAGATCATCCTTCTGGGACAGACATCCTAGACTGGCTTAGCATTCATAAATATCTAACTCCCATCATGACTCTATTCAGGGTGTGGTGATAGTAATTCACTGGTGTGTAAGGCTTCCCTATGATGCCCTTTGATGTCTGTTGATGGCACAGAGAAGCTGCAGTTGACACGGACAGTGACTGACAAGTTCCCAGCACAACAAACAGGATGCTCTTCTCAGTGGACGAGGCATGAAGCAGAAGTCCATCCTAGTGATGCCATTCTGTCCACAGCTGGCCCAGTAAATAAAAGTGATTTTTATGTAAAAATGCATGCTTGAAGCATAGCTAGAAGAATGTTGTATTAACCATATTTTTTTGATCCTCATTACTCACTCTATATATGCTGTAGGCATTGGCATCAGCTGGCAATAGTCACCACAGGTAAGTCTTGCAACTTCTTAACAAGGGCCTTTTGCTTTTGACCTTTTTCTTGTTTAAATCCCCCAGTGCCCCAGGTGAGGATGGGACCAGAATTAACACTAGGAGAAATGTCACAATTAAATAATATTGAGCCTGTTGATAGCCTTGCCTGTCCTTCGGGTCTGTCATCTGAAGGAATCCTGTGTAAATTTCAAGAATCTTGGTCTCAGGTGCTTGGAAAGGCCTTCGCATTGCTCAATAATCAAGGCTAGGTGGCTCCTTAAAACAGAGTGGCCCTGCCAGGGCCATAGGCGAGTCTTAGGGCCTTGGTTTATTGTCTCAGCCTTACTCAGTAGGGTTCAAACTCCCAGCCCTCTCAAAACTGCAACCTCTTTCTCCAGCACAGAATGGAAATGGCCGGCTTAGTGAATGAGTTTCCATCAGTAGCTGGGAAATCATAGGGAGGTAACAGCCTTTGACTAGTTCCTGCCAAGCATTTCCTGTCCCTTCCTTCCTGATGAAGGTCTCCTGGAGCCTCGGGCTGGTAACTGCCACATACACTGCCACAGATACTGAAGTGTCAATGCCAACGCTAGGCAGGCAAGAGCCGTTCCTGAAGGCTTGCTTCAACCTTACCTGCAGCTGTTCTTCACTGTTCAGTGTGGGTTTCCAGAGCAAATACTGGAGGATAAAATGGAGGGATGGGTGCTAGGCTGTTCCTACTTTCTCAGCTCCTCTGAACACTTCTGAACCAACTGGTATGTTTGGCCTTACCTTCCCCTCCTGAGTTCTTCCCAGGAACCTTTGAGAAGCCCTTTTATAGTTAACCAGGGGCCAGACTCGCATGGCCTTATTTGTAACCTATTGTAAACACAACTGGTATGCGTTGGGGGGGCCTTATTCACACAGCCTTAATAGCTGGGATCAATTACTAATAAGTTCCTTATTTGTTAGTATAGGCTCAACATTTTCAGATATGTTTGTCTTGTTTCAGATTTGTTGAATTTTGTTAGAGTATGACAGAAAAAATGGTACAATGGCAAAAAAAATTATAGCTCTTATTTTAATTACTCCCAGATTCTCATTTTTTTTTCAGAACTAGCTGGCTGACTGATTCAATGTAAATGTCCAGAAGGGTGGGACAGTTTATAACCATAGAAACAAATACCAGACATCAGCTCCACTCGGTGGATAAACAAACACAGGGATGGGCGAACTGATACCTTTTTAGCCTTTTAGTAATTGTTTCTGAAGAACTCTGCAGAGGGAACTCAAAGGTCTTCATCCTGCAGCAGATTTTTTTTTTTATCAAGCAATTGTGTTATGTGGATTTTTTTGAAAATTTTATAGACCATATTAAATAGATGGGCTAATGTCAAAATCAATTATTTTTATAACTCAGTCTTGAGAACTGAAACATTATTTATTATAGTAACTATGAAACAGATGTTGTAATATATGTTCTAATTCAATAAAAAAAAGTTAAAACAGTCATTTTATAATTTTTCCAAGAGCACCATGCTAATGTTGATGTATGAGGCTTCAAACAGAAATTCACACGAAGTATGGGGCAGTAAACTTAAGCTAACAAATATGGAAGCTTTGGATCTAAAAGAGGGCATGAAAATAAAACAGCAGATGGTTCACAGAAATCTAGAGAGTCGGGGCTGTGAGTGCGGGGACAGTCCAGGGAGCACAGCCCATCAGAGGGGGTACAGGTGAGGAACAGTGCCTGGATGGGAGTGGAGTGGAGACAAACGAGAGTGGAGTAATGCGTAGGTGTGAAGGTGAGACATTTCTTTCTAGCATGTGCCACTTTGTCCTCTTCTCGTCTCCTGAGCTATCTGCGCTTGGCCATCAGCTTCAGCAAGACTGATGTTCAAGGGCTGAGGGTTTTAGAATGGCAGATTTTTTTTTTTTCCATTTCAAAACTCACCATAAGTATGGCGGCACACACGTATAATCTCAGCATTCAAGAGTCTAAGGGAAGAAGCTAATGGGTTTGAAGTCAGCCTGAGCATCAGAAACAAAACGGGAAAGGCTGGAGAGATGGCTAAGTGGATGGGAATGACTGCTGTGCAAATTTGGCCTAAATTTGGGTCTCATCACTGAGATTTAAAATGAGAAAAAGCCTGGCAAGGCTGCTACCATTGTTGGGGATGGAGGCAGGGCAGGCAATACTGTAGTTTGCTGGCTGCAGCCTAACATGGACACCTTTCCCCAAAGGACTAAGGTGAAGAATCATCAAGCAGGACAGCCAACACCCCCTCAGAACTCCTTGGCCGTGTGCACAGGAACACACACCAGTAAGGACACTCCTCTCTGTCTCTCTCTCTCTCTCTCTCTCTCTCTCTGTCTCTTCCTCCCTCTCCCCCTCTCTTCCTCCTCTCTTCCTCCCTTCCCTTCCTCACTCTATCTTTCTCTGTTCTTCGACTCTTCTCTCTCTCACACACACTCATGCAATGAGTCATGATTAATTTCACGGACACTAAAAAGGCCTTTGTTCCACCCGAACATAAGAAAGAGAACCCTGTATGTTTCAGATGGTATACACCCAAATTGCAGGAAAGTGAAGATATCATCAAAAGTTTCTAGACCAGCGGTTCTCCATCTGTGTCTTGATCCCTTTGGTGGTTGAATGACCCTTTCACAGGGGTTGCCTATCAGATATCCTGCATGTCAGATATTTACATTACAATTCATAACAGTAGCAAAATTACAGTTATGAAGTAGCAATGAAATACTTTTATGGCTGGAGATCACCACAACATGAGGAACCATATTAAAGGGTCACAGCATTAGAAACATTAAGAACCACTACTCTAAACTTTTTGCTACAATCCATCGGATGTTGGGTTACCCTTGATTAGTTATTAACAGTCTCACCTTATTATATAAAATATGTTCCTAAAATGTCTGAATGAATACCTAACTATAAAAGGAAGAATCTATAAAAGGTTGTAGATCTCTGCTTGTGTATTTGCAGAGTTTCATGCCTCTGGGCCTTGTTTGGCTGAAGTCAAATGTCCTTCTGAGGATTAATGCTTCCTAGTTAGGTTTATGGGGCAGCTGCTGTTGGGGTTTGCTTGCTTTTCTGCTTTTCTATCAGAACTATGCTTCCTATTGTTAATAGTAATATTTTTATAAAATTGTAATAAAAACATTGTAAAATGACATAAAACTGCATGGGGATGAAGAGATGAGGTCAAATTAAATTACTAAGTGGTAGACTATAAAATTATGTTTTACAATATTAAGTCATAAGTTGGTTCTCTAAAGTCTTAATATGATGTATAACAATTAGTTATGGAGTTAACATATAATTTGAAAAAGAAATTTATTCATGCACTTTTATTTTATGTGTATGCATGTGTGCCTGAGTGTATGTATGGGTACTTCATGCATTAAGATGCCCAAGGAAGGCAGAAGAAGGTGTCAGATCCCCTGGGACTGGAGTTACAGTCAACTGTGAGCTGCTATGTGGGTGCGAGGATCTGAACCCGGGTCTTCTGTAAGAAAAGCAAGTTCTTAACTGTTGAGCCATCTTTATAGCTCTTAAGTATATAAATTTTAAAGTGTGGGAGTTGCGTATTACCAAACGTGAGACATGCTTCTATGTTTAGGAAACCCATCTCTTCTGCTAGTCTAGCTTTAGAAATTGAAGTTCAAACAAACTAGAAATAAATTATTGTTATCACTAGGCAACATAGCTAGAGAAACACCATTTCATAATGATATTTTATAATATAAAACAGTAATATGAATATAAAGGCACCTGAGTCTTAGGATGTTTTCTGTGAGGATTGGAAATGTGACATTCTCACTGATTGAAGTCCTAATTATAAGATTGAACTGTCTTGTACATTAAAGACCTCACCAATTTCAATATTGTTGAAAGCATCCTACATATGAAATACAAACATGTTTATATCTCTCTATGATGCTAAATGTATTATTATTTTGATTTTTATTGAGACCTACATTTTTCTCTGCTCCCTACCCTAGCTCTCCCCTCCCCTTCAACCCTCTCCCATGGTCCCCATGCTTCCAATTAACTCAGGAGATCTTGTCTTTTTCTACTTCCCATGTAGATTAGATTCATGTATGTCTCTCTTAGTGTCCTCATTGTTGTCTAGGTTCTCTGGGATTGTGATTTGTAGACTGGTTTTCTTTGCTTTATGTTTAAAACCACTTATGAGTGAGTACATGTGATAATTGTCTTTCTGGGTTTGGGTTACCTCACTCAAAATGATGTTTTCTATCCATTTGTCTGCAAATTTCAAGGTGTCATTTTTTTCTGCTGTGTAGTACTCTACTGTGTAAATGTACCATATTTTCCTTATCCATTCTTTGGTTGAAGGGCATTTATGTTATTTCCAGGTTCTGGCTATGACGAACAATGCTGCTATGAACATAGTTGGGCACATGTCCTTGTGGCACAATTGAGCATCCTTTGGGTATATAGCCAAAGGTGATATTGCTGAGTCTTGAGGAAGGTTGTTTCCTAATTTCTGAGAAACCCTCACACTGATATCCAAAGGGATTATACCAGCTTGCACTTCCACCAGCAATGCAAGAGTGTTCCCTTTACCCCACAACCTCTCCAGCATAAGTTGTCATCAGTGTTTTTGATCTTGCCATTCTTACAGGTATAATATGGAATCACAGCGTTGTTTTGATTTGCATTTCTCTGATGACTAAGGATGTTGAACATTTCCTTAAGTATCTTTCAGCCATTTTAGATTTCTCTTTTGAGAGTTCTCTGTTTAGATCTGTACTCCATATTTTTTATTGGATTATTTGTTATTTTGATGATGAAATTCTGAGTTCTTTGTATATTTTGGAGATCACAACTCTGTATGATGTGGGGTAGGTGAAGATCTTTTCCCATTCTGTAGGCTGTCGTTTTGTCTTGTTGACCATGTCCTTTGCTTTACAGAAGCTTCTAAGTTTCAGGAGGTCCCGTGTATTAATTATTTCTCTCAGTGTCTGTGCTACTAGCTATATTTAGGAAGTGGTCTCTGGTGCCAGTGCATTCAAGTGTACTTCCCACTTTGTGTTCTATGAGGTTCAGTGTGGCTAGCTTTATGTTGAGGTCTTTGATCCATTTGGACTCGAGTTTTGTGCACGGTGATAGATATGAATCTAGTTTCATTCTTCTACATATTGATATCCAATTATGCCAGCACCGTTTGTTAAATATGCTTTTTTCCATTTGATATTTTTTGTTTCTTTGTCAAAAATCGGGTGTTTATAGGTGTGTGGATTAATATCTGGATCTTCAGTTTGGTTCCATTGGTCCTCCTGTCTGTTTTTATGCCAATACCAGGCTGTTTTCAGTACTGTAGCTCTGTAGTAGAGTTTGAAGTCAGGGATTGTGATGCTTCCAGAAGTTCTTTTATTGTACAGGATTGTTTTGGCTATCCTGGGTTTTTGCTTTTCTATATGAAGTAGAGTACCATTCCTTCAAGGTCTTTGAAGAATTTTGCTGGGATTTTGATGGGCATTGCTTTGAATCTGTAGATTGTTTTTAGTAAGATTGCCATTTTTACTATGCTAATTCTACCTACCCAAGAGCATGGGAGATCTTTTCACTTTCTGGTGTCCTCTTCAATTTCTTTCTTCAAAGATTTAAAGTTGTTGTCATACAAGTACTCCACTTGTTTTTATGCTATTTGTGGCTATTGTGAAGGATGATGTTTCTCTGATTTCTTTCTCAGCCCATTTAACATATGTGTGAAGGAGGGCTGCTGATTTTTTTTAGTTAATCTTGTATCCAGCTACTTTACTGAAAGTGTTTATGAGTCATAGAAGTTCCTTGGTAGAATTTTTGGGGTCGCTTATGTAAACTATCATCAGCAAACAGTGAGAGTTTGACTTCTTTTCCGATTTGTATCCTCTTGATCTCCTTTTGTTGTCTTATTGCTCTAGCTAGAACCTCAAGAACTATATTGAATAGATATGGAGAGACTGGACAACCCTGTGTTGTTCCTGATTTCAGTTGGATCGCTTTGAGTTTCTCTCCATTTAGTTTGATTTTGGCTGTTGGCTTGCTATATATTGCCTTTATTATGTTTAGGTGTGTTCCTTTTATCCCTGCTCTCTCCAAGACCTTTATCATGAAGGGATGTTGTATTTTGTCGAAAGATTTCTCAGCCTCTAATGAGTTGATCATGTGGTTTCTATTTTTCAGTTTGTTTATATTGTGGATTACAGTGACAGATTTTCATATGTTGAATCATTCCTGCATCTCTGGGATGAAGCCAACTTGATCATGGTGGATGATGGTTCTGATGTGTTCTTGGATTAGATTTGTCAGTATTTTATTTAGTATTTTTGCATCAATGCTCATGAGTAAGATTGGTCTGTAACTCTCTTTCTTAGTATTGTCTCTCTGTGGTTTGTGTATCAGGGTAATTGTAGCCTCATAAAAGGAGTTTGGCAATGTTCCTTCTGTTTCTATTGTGTGGAACAATTTGAGGAATATTGGTATTAGTTCTTCTTTGAAAATCTTATAGAATTCTGAGCTGAAACCATCTGGTCCTGGGCTTTTTTTACTTGGGAGACTTTTGATGACTGTTTCTATTTCTTTAGCAGTTATAGGTCTGTTTAATTTGCTTATCTGGTCTTGATTTAATTTTGGTAAGTGATATTTATCCAGAAAGTTGTCCATTTCTGTTAAGTTTTCCAATTTTGGAGTATAGGTTTTTGAAATATGACCTAATAATTCTCTGCATTTCCTCTATGTCTGTTGTTATGTCCCCCTTTTCATTTCTGATTTTGTTAATTTGGATATATCTCTCTGCCTTTTGGTTAGTTTGGATAAAGGTTTGCCTATTTTGTTGATTTTCTCGAAGAAACAACTCTTAATCTCATTGATTTTTTGTATTGTTTTATTTGTTTCTATTTTGTTGATTTTAGCTCTCACTTTGATTATTTCCTGCCCACTAGTTCTCTTAGGTGAGTTTGCTTCTTTTTGTTCTAAAGTTTTCAAATGTTCTGTTAATTCACTAGTGTGGGATTTTCCCCAGCTTCTTAGTCATTTAGTGCTATGAACTTTCCTCTTAACACTGCTTTCATTGTGTCCCATACACTTGGGTATGTTGTGTGGTCATTTTCATTGAATTTTAGGAAGTCTTCAATTTCTCCCTTTATTTCTTCCTTGACCCATTGATGATTCAGGTGAGCATTGTTTAATTTCCATGTGTTTGTGGGCTTTCTGGAATTAGTGTTGCTGTTGAATCCTTGTTTTAAGCCACGGTGATCCAATAAGATACATGGCGTTATTCCAATTTTTTTGTATCTGTTGAGGTTTGTTGTGTTACTGAATATATGATCAATTTTTGAGAAGGTTCCATGAGGTGGTGAGAAAAAGGCATATTCTTTTCTGTTTGGATGGTATATTCTATAGATGTCTGTTAAATCCATTTGAGTCATAACGACTGTTAGTTACCTTACTTCTTTGTTAATTTTTGTCTGACTGACCTGTCCAGTGGTGAGAGTGAAGTGCTGAAGTTTCTCACTATTAGTGTGTGGGGCTTAATGTATGATTTAAGCTTTAGAAGTGTTTCTTTTACATATGAGGTTGGCCATGTATTGGGGCATTGGAACTACTGCATTAGTCTCTGCACAGTTTGCCTACCATTGTACAGTTTGCGAGCCAGGCAATGGCCTGGAGATTGAAAGAACACACAAGACACCTGGGTCATTTGAAAGGAGATCAGCCAAATGCCTGTTTATTCAAATTTAGGAAAAACCTTAAATACCTATCTGCTGCACAATGGAATACCCCCCCCAGGCAGGTGGGAAATTACCACGCCCAAGGTAGAGTAAACAATAACCACCAGGTGAGGCAGAGGGAGCACAGGAACAAACAGGATGTTTTAGCTGACTGGCCAGAAACTGTCCTCAAGATGAACCCCAAGAGCAGGGGTAGACACATGGGCCCTACAGTGCATAGGTTTTCAGTATTGAGATTTCCTCTTGATGAATTTTCCCTGTGACTAATATGAAATGTCCTTCTTTGTCTCTTTTGATTGATTTTAGTTTGAAGTCTATTTTGTTAGATATTAGAATAGCTACACCAGCTTGTTTCTTAGATCCATTTGATTTGCAAATTTTTTCCCAACTTTTTAAAGAGGCGATATCTGTCTTTGAGGTTGAGGTGTGTTTCTTGTATGCAGCAGAAGGATGGATTCTGTTTTCCTATCCAATCTAGTAGCCTGTGTCTTTTTATAGGTGAGTTCAGTCTATTTATATTAAGGGATATTAATGACCAGTGATTGCTATCTTCTGTTAATTTAGTTTTAATTATTGGTGATGTTAATTTGTGTGTTTTTCCCTTCTTTGGGATTTGCTGCTGTGAGATCATCAATTGTCTATGTTTTTGTTGATGTAGCCAACTTCCTTGGGTTGGAGTTTTCTTTCTAGTATTTTGTGTAGAGCTGGATTTGTGGCTAGGTATTGGTTAAATCTGTTTTTTTTTTCACAGAATATCTTATTTTGCCCTTCTATGGTGATTGAAAGTTTTGCTGGGTATAGTAGTCTGGGCTGGCATCTGTGGTCTCTTAATGTCTGCATAGCGCTTGACCAGGATTTTCTGGCTTTGTCTCCATTGAGAAGACAGGTGTAATTCTGATAGGCCTGTCTTTATATGTTACTTGGCCTTTTTCCTTTGAAGCTCTTAATATTCTTTCCTTACTCTGTATATTTAGTGTTTTGATTATTATGTGGCAAGAGGACTTTTTATTTTTTGGTCCAGTCTATTTGGTGTTCTGTAAGCTTCTTGTATCTTCATAGGCATATCTTTCTTTAGGTAGGGAAAATTTTCTTCTATGATTTTGTTAAATAAATTTTCTGTGCCTTTGAGTTGAACTTCTTTTCCTTCTTCTATACCTATTATTCTAAGATTTGGCCTTTTGGGTTAAGCTTTTGTTAGATTTAATGTTTTCTTTGACTGATGAGTCTATTTCCTCTATTGTATCTTCAGTGCTTGAGATTCTCTCTTCCATCTCTTGTATTCTGCTGTTTATGTTTGCATTTGTGGTTCCTGATCATTTTTTCATGATTTCTGTTTCTATAATTCCCTCAGCTTGTGTTTCCTTTATTGTCTCTATTTTAGTTTTCAAGTCTTGAATAGTTTCATATGTTTGATTGCTTTTTCTTGGTTTTCCTTAAGGGATTTGTTGATGTCTTCTACTTTTTTGTTTGCTTTTTCTCCATTTCTTTGAGGGAATTTCTCATTTCCTCTTTAAGAGTCTCAAACATTCTCCTGAAGTTATTTTTTAGTTCATTTTCTTCTGTTTCATCTATATTTGGTTGTTCAAGTCTTGCTATTATATGGTCACTAGATTTTACTGGTGTTATATTGCTCTTTGTGGTGTTGCATGTGTTATTACCTTGTCTACTCATCTTTTCCTCTGATTGGTATAGTTGGGGCTGTCTGTGACTCTGGTGATTAATCCAGATGCCAGTGGATCCAAGACTTAGATGGTTGCTCCTCGTGGTGCAGTCAGTGCCACAGTTCCAGTTACCCCATTGGTCAGTCCATGTTCCTGGAGGTCACTCAGTGCTCCTGAGGTTTGTTCCATTCCCATGGAGTTCCCTGTCTCAGGCCTGCTCCGGCCTAGGTTGTTGGCTCACTCCTATTTCTATAAATGTCCCTGGTCTGGATCTGCTCCTGCAGAGGTCCCTGGCTTGGGGTTGGTCCTACAAAGCTCTCTGGCCTCGATCTACTCCCTTGGAGGTCCCAGACTTGGTGAGCCCAGGACCCACAGAGGACCTGGTTCAAGCCTACTTCCTCAGAGGTCCTAGACTCACACCTAGACCTGCAGAGGTCTCTGGCCCTGGTCCACTTGCTCAGCAGTTGCTTCCCTGTACCTGCTTCTGTGGAGTTTACTGTCTCAAGCCCACTCTGGCTTACGTCACCAGCTCATTCCCACAACCATGCTTCTTGCTGCCTCAGGCCTGCTCTGGCCTAGGTCACTGCCTCAGTCCTGCTCCTGTGGAGTTCACTGCCTCCTGATGCCAAATTTAATATAAAACAATAAATTCACAAGTTATGGTATTTTCAGTGGCAGTAATTTGGCAGATAGTCCCTCTTTCCTTGATTTATGTGTCTCTCTTGTATTTCTCATGTATCTGTCTGTGTATTTATCATCTATCATCTATCATCTATCTATCTATCTATCTATCTATCTATCTATCATCAATCTGTCTGTCTATCATCTGTCTACCTACCTATTATCTGTTTATCTATCTTTCTCTCTACTGATCATCTGTCTATCTATTTGCCTATCTACATATCTATCTATCTATCTATCATCTATGTTACAGAATGGCTGTAAAGGGTTAAGAGACTGCAACAGAGTTTAGGTTTTAGAAACAAAAAATCTGATCAAAATGCAAATAGAATCTGCATTGATGACTAGCCAGACGGCTAGGGAGATTAAGGGCTGAGCTGGAGATATTGTTGGAGAAGCTGCTGTGGCTGCCGTGGTCAGGCCGCAGGGCCAGAGTTAAGTTGCAGGAGGAGGTGAAGTAAAGGTCTGGACCAGGTTCAGAGAAATGACAGGTGGACAGAGGAATGGCAGGTGGACAGAGGAATGGCAGGTGGACAGGCAGATGCTGATGATAATAAGGTGTATCAACAGTGAGAACCAGCCAAGTGGCAACCCCTGAGACAGCTGGGTTTTTCTGCCTCTTGCCCCTTGATGTACTGAGTGATCCAGTGGCAGGTTTGGGGGCTATCCCATCACAGCACTAGGTGTCCACCTCTTGGTGGGGTTCAGGTAAGGAAACTGCACCATTAGGTTCTTGGACCTGATTTGCCTGATAGGATTTAGATATGTCCATGTGGCCCTACAGCCCTAGTTCACCTCGATAATTAAAAGGCATCATTCTTTTCACTCCCAGATATAAAGTTATTTTTAGTTTGTGATACATGGATGGTGCCAGACAGATATTCGTGTGCCCACCCCATATCACGGTCCCTAAAATGTCAGTCAAAAGCTGCCCATAGAATGTGCACAGTTGTAACAACTGCATTGTATCACACAATGTGAAATAATTCCAGGGTAGGGCAAAACCAGATCCCAGCAAATACTTTGTCTCTACATCTTTCGTTTGTATTTCTTGAGCTCTTAGTTGTCCAAGCATTGTGAATATACCTCACAGGACTTTGACAAACAGTTCCAGAGCCTTGCCCTCAAGGGGCTCCCCTAGGTCGTCAACTTCAAAGGTTTGGAATAATGCAAATACACTCAAGAAAAAAAAATCATATTGAATCAATTAGTCTGTGATGATTCATAAGATTCTTCCTGATCTTGTAGTAATCAAGGTCATATTATGAGCACCACTTATCATGGAATAAGAAGAGCCTCGATGTTCTAGTTAATAAGTTTTACTTTGGGAGTCTTCAGCAGAGAGTACACTAGATTGAGCACATGCCACAATATAACCACATTTCAGAGCAAAGGACACACGAGGACAAGGACTTTCAGAGCAGCTCTAGAGAAAGGAGTGAACCATTCTTTTTTTTTAATTTTTTATTGAGCTCTACATTTTTCTCTGCTCCCCTCCCTGCCTCTCCCCTCCCCTTCAACCAAACCTTCCTTTATAAATAAGAAAATATGTCTTATCCAACCAATGTGAATGCTTCCTGTTCAAAGCAAGATACCTATTTTTCTGAGTGTCATATCCAGAGTCAGGCCCCCAAAATGGCAATACTGCTTACAGGGTCCTAAGTGACTGTGTGGGTCAGCCTAGGCAGGAATGACCCTGATTGGGTAAACCCAAGGATGGCCATTGGGCCAGCAATAAACCTAAATTCAGCATTTCTCATGAATCTCACGAGGCAGGTTTTTGTTTACCAAGAAAGCGCTACTTTCTTCATCATCCCCCAGTGGTCAACTCCCTTGAGCAAAGCACATCTAGCTCCGAGGAACCCTAACAGCCTGCATCAGAGCAAAGCTCCCATGTTAAGTCCCAGTCTTTTCTGGCTCTCACACCCTGTCCCCCCACTACTATCCCAGTGAAATGGTTAAGGCTTTTCCCAATGGGTACAACCTGGAATCTCGCATCCTTTAATAAACTGTCTTTCTAACCACAGAGTTATCAGTTCGGTGATTTCACTGTACCTTGCCTACATCAAGTGTTGAAACCCAAGAGGGATGCTTGAACCCCCTAAATCCCTGACCCCACTATCACAAAGCCAGTTTGCCCACTTGGCCATCCTGGGTAAAGATCACTTGCCTCTGCTGGCTTCTGCCACCCATCATATTTGACTTCAAATATAGTCCATCTCTTCAACTGCTTTTCTTCTCTACCTTCGCTACCCACCTACCTCTCTTCACAGACTCGGGTAAGTGTCCTGTTGGAGCTACCTTCTCTGCTTCTCTCTGCTCACTCAACAAAAGTCATGCTGGTATATCAGACAGCCTCCCCACAGCCTTTTGGGCATCCCATCATGTGACTCTGTTCGCTATTATCCTAGGCATCTCTCTGGCTAGTCTTGGTTCCCTGGAGATGCCCTTGGATTGAGACTCTGTCCTATAGCACTTACCCTTATTGTATTGCTCTCTATGTGTCTTTCTTTCTACCTATTTGAACCCTCCTTCTGATGAGACTCATTTTTGTAGCCCTTAATACCTATACTTGGAAGGACAAATCTTTCCTAAATCCTCTTGGCTCTGTGCCTGGGAATTCTTTACTGCCCCTCTTTCTTCAAGGGAGTTCTCCTCCATTCCACTAACCATGGAATCCTCCCATTCAGAAGCAGACTCTTTAACTTTTCTGGTCTGTCCCTTCAAATCCCTTTCCCTCCTTGGGCTCAGGAATACCATTAAACCTCTCTATCTAATTTCTTACTGCAATACAGCTTGTCTGCTGTAGGAATTCCTACCGCCAGTAGCCTTTAAGTTACCTGTAGAGGACTGTGATCTGTGAGTCTACCCCTAAATAAATAACCCTCTATTATATTCAATTTTGAGCTAGTGTGGGATTTCTTTTAAGCGTCTTTCTTCACTTGTCCACAATACAATCTTGGTCATCAGTCTCAGTGGCCAGAAAATGGCACATTCAATTTCCAAATTATCGTGAATTGCTACAACTTCTGCCATTGCACAGCAAATGGTCTGAAATACCTCATCTCTAAGCTTTCTTTGCCTTCCAGTCTGCTTCCTCCCTCCGCTCACTGGGTTCAGTCTTTAAAAGACTCAAATGTCTTTTGGGTATGGATAATATTGGAAAATTGTCATGTGAAGTTTAAACTACTGAAAATGGCTCTGGAGATGGCATTGGACCTGCCAGCTTTAGTATGTGTCTAGAGTTCCCTCTAAAGGCTCTGTCCTGGGTCTGGCTGGCCCCTGGTTCCATGATAGGAAGGAGAACAACAAGACAGCCCTGAAAAAAGACATGATGTGCTTGGGGACAGCTAGAAGGTACAATAATTTCAATAGAGGTTACTAGTGCTTATTTCAGATTATATAAGAAACTTTAATCAAGAAAAATGTATGTATAAAATTAAAATGGATAAATATAATAATAGAAACTTAAATCTCTAAACACCCACCCCCTTCTTGATTTTGTTTACAAAAATGCTCCCTCATTCAAGGTTATGGATATCTTTGAAGATTTTGCAGAAATATAAACTTTCTTTATCTTAGAATTTGTAAGATCATTGGGGAGTAATTTTTAAAAAAAATAATCTATAAAATCCTAAACAGAAGAGTTAGTTTTAAACTTGTAGCAGAAAAGGATTGATAGTTAAAAATCTATGTATAGATAATCTTAATTTACTAAAGCATGTAACTTGGAAATATGTAAATTGGATATAACTCCTATTTAGGACAGTAGTTTTTTTATATAAAGAGGCAACATTAGGGATCCAGTAAGTTCTGTTTTATTTTATTTTCCATGGAGGCAACACTAGGCTTCTAAAATATTTTGGATGAGGATAAATTTTAATATGATGTTATTTGTCCTAAAAATTAAAAAAAATAACAGTTGAGGATAAAACCATCAACAAGGTTTATGGAAAATAGGACTTGCCAACAACATATGTTTGATGGTTAAGATTCATAAATTCCGAAGGTTGTAATGGTCTCTATTTAGGCTAACAAAAACTGACTTAAGGATGTATGTCTAATCATTTATGCCTTTGGTAACTTTGCTACGTTTTAGCTGGAGAAACTGCGTCATATAAGAAACTGTGATATTTTGTGAAAGGATACTATAAAGGGATTACGAAAATGAGGTTCGTAGTCTCTCCATCAAATGAGTTTATGATAATAATAAATTTTAAGGCTCAAATTTAGCAGGAATAAAATTGTGGAATCCCAATATTATAAAATTTACTAACATTATAAACTGTTGAAGATAATTAAGACATACAAGTTAATGGTCAGACATCTTATAAATATATAAGACATCTTATAATCAATTTTTTGATGTGCTCAGAACTATGTTTACTGTCATGCTACATACAAATGTAATTCATTTACAGGGGCAAACTTGAAGGGAAAGACTGATCTACAGGGCCCATCATGTCGACTTCTGTGTGTGTTCTCAGAGTTAAGCCTGATGCAAGTAACTGAAAAGAAGCTTAAAGTAAATTTAAGATTTGCTTAGTGTAAAATAATATTCAAAGTAAGGTATATTAAAGAATTTAAAAGATTAGATTATGGCCTTCAAACCCTTCAGAAATATCTGCTGAATATGGCATTTAAGATGCTTACTGGAAGGGCCAAACAGGGAAGGCTTCCCATGATAGACAGAGAATGCCAGTTTCTGGCAGCTGTCCTGAGACCACATGCTCCAGCCAGAACCTGCTTTAAATGTGACATCACCAGTCACTGGGCAAAGCACTGCACTTCACCTTGCCTACCGCCAGGACCCTGCCCAAGCTGTGGACAGGTTGGACACTGGAGGGCCAACTGCCCCCTTTGCCTTGTCAAGGTAGGTCAGTCTCCTGAGTACCTTCTCCACAGGAAATCTCTCGGATCTTCTTGGCCTGGCTGCTGAAGACTGACATTCCCTGGAGCCTCAGCCCCCAACAAACTCGTTGGTCCCAAGATAATAGTCTCTGTCATTTTTAAAGATACAGAGGTTACTTGGTCCATACTTTTTACTTGCTCTGGTAAAACTTACCCTACTCAGATCTCTGTGATGGGTGTTTACAGCTGACCCCTCCTTCTTCTGGGTCTACCTTCCTTGAACAGTTAAACAGCCCTGCCTACCACCTGCAGCTGTAGGAACAAGCAGACCTCAGCCAGTTCCTCCCTGGAGGCTTCCTGGTCACATTTATCCAAAGTCTGCTTTGACCTGAAAAGCATTCTGGCTTTGCTTTGCGATAGCTTTGGGTGTAAAGGATGGACATGTGATTGCTGATGATGCATATTTGAGAGCTTTAACAGGAAGTTTAAATAACATGAGTTTCCTAAGTAAATAAAAAGATATCCAAAAACAGAGGCTTAATTACCCACCAGATTGAATCGGTTAATAAACAAATCAATAGAGTTTCCCAGCAGGCTCACAAACTGTCATAAGAGCTGGAAGTACATAAGTAAATAAATAAAGTCCTTAATGGATACAGGTTGTAATGAAGGTTAAAATTATGGAATGGTTCTAGGTAGAAAAGCAAAAGGTGCAAGTCATGATAAAGATTAAGACGGCTGGGTATTTCCAGAGTGGGAAGAAAATATAGAAGGTTTATACAGGCTTTGAGGGTCTGGGGAAGTGAGTTAAGGTGTGTGAAAAATGAGAATTAAAAATGATAAAAGGATGTTAAAATATCAAAGTTCAAATTTTCAGACATAATGTTAAACCTCTATTTAAATCAATAGAGTTGTCATAATCTACTTTTAGTAACAGTACTGGCTACTAAAACTTCAAAAATAATGAAAATTATCATAGTCACAGGTTCAAAAAGTTTAAATTTCCTTTGGGCATTTTAAATTTGTTCACATTTATGTTGATAGCTTTTTGGACTTTACTTTTGCTATGGCTCAAAAACTTGAGTCTGCTCAAGCTGTTTGTAGGCACTTATTATTAACTGCTTTCTCTGCAATGAGATTTCAATACAGATTAAAACTAACAATGGTCCTGGTGCTCTAAATAAACCTTTATCTCCTCTTGTCAACCTTTTACCATTCACATCTCTCATGGCATACCCTTATAGCCCCTGAGGACAAGTCATAACTTGTCACCTCTTCAGAGGCTGGGGGACCTGGGTGAATGAAGTTGATAAATGAGGGGGCTTAAAGTCTCATGCAATAGCCAACTTTAATTCAGAGCATCAGGTAGTTTATAATGAGGATTAAGAAAACTCACTGCTGTGGGATAATGCTTCTGTACACTGTAAAGATTTGCCAATCATATTGGTTTAATAAAACGCTGACTGGCCAGTAGCCAGGTAGGAAGTATAGACGATGCAACCAGACTGAGAGAATTCTGGGAAGAGGAAAGGCAGAGGATCAGTCACCAGACAGACACAGAGGAAGCAAGATGAGAATGCTGCACTGAGAAAAGGTACCAAGTCACATGGCTAAACATAGATAAGAATTATGTGTTAGTTAAAGTTGGGGAGCTAGTCAACAATAAGCCTGAGCTAATAGGCCAGACAGTTTATAATTAATATAAGCCTCTATGTGTTTTGTTGGGACTGAATGACTGTGGGACTGGGCAGGACAGAAACTTCTGTTTACAACTCACCCAATTATAAAGTCCTCATGAGTTCAATCTGTATACAACCACAAGGATAACCCACACTGACAAATCCATACATAGATAAATCAGCCATGGTCTGTGCTACTCCATTCTATTTTCCTCTTCTCCAGATGTTGTCAAGCTATAGCCTTACTGGTCATTATTGGAATAAATAAGAAGCTTTAGTAGCTGCTAAAGGGGCTAGGCCGTAGTCTATATCTGTCCCACAAATTAGCACTCAGCTGGCAGACACCATCCAGGAGTCAGCCTCAGCCCTATACCTTCCAAAACCACTCACCTACACCTCCCTAGCATTAGTTACCCCACAAAACCAGAGAGCCCTGGATGTGCTGACCACCTAAAAGGGAGGCATTTTACTTCTTCCTTAATGAACCAGTCCAGATAAGTGGAAGAGAAGATTAAAGATTAAAGCACTGAGTGACCCCCTTGTTTCCTGGAGATTCTGCTCCTAATTAGGGAATCCACAGAAAGAATGAAAACGTACTGCCATTGACTGAGTACCTGTTTTACTGGGACATCATGTCAGTATGCTGAAAAATTCCTTTTAGCGTTTCCTAGCCCCTGTACTTCTTCAGTGTTATATAATTACATCTGATGATTTGGAACTAGGAACCTCAGATGAGAAAGAGTGTGTGGTGTTTGTCTTTCTGGCTCTCTCGTACCTCACGCAATAAAGTATTGAGGTCCATCCATTTACCTGCAAATTTCATGATTTCAATTTTTCTTACGCATAAAGAATATTCCGTTGGGTGTATGTACCATATTTTTGTTTTCCATTCATTTACTGAAGGATATTTAGGTTGTTTTCATTTCCTATCTTTAGTGGATACAACAGCAATGAACAGGGCTGAACATGTAACTTTGGAGTATGATATCAGCAAAGAACATGGCTGAACATTTATCTGTGGAGTATGATATTAGCAAGGAACATGGCAGGACATGTGTCTGTGGAGTACGGTAGCATGTCCTTTGGACATATGTCAAGGAGTGGTATAGCTGGGTCATATGGTAGATTTATTTAGCTTTCTGAGGATTCTCCCTACCAATTGTCAGAGTCCCGGAAACATTTTGCATTCCTACCAACAGTGACAGAGGGCTTCTCTTACTCCAAAACATTGCCACATTTTGTTATTTTGTTGATCTTAGCCATTTTGACTGGGGTGAGATGAAATCTCAAAGTTGTTTTAGTTTGTGTTTCCCTGATTGGTAGGATGACCACCACTTTTTGAGGTATTTCTTAGCAATTTTTATTTTTCTATTAAAAATTTTCTGTTTAGATCCCTACCCCATTTTTTAAAATGGGGTTGTTTGTTCATTGAATCTTTGTTATTTGAGTTCTTTGTATAATTTGGGTATTAATCCTCTGTCAAATGTATAGTGTGTGTGTGTGTGTGTGTGTGTGTGTGTGTGTGTGTGTGTGTGTGTGTACAACAATAGCAATAGAAGAAAAAGAGGCTGTCAACCTGAGAGCTGGGAGCATGGGAGGGTTTGAGAGAGGACCACTAGGAGGCTCTGAGGGAGGCGTGGGAGAAGGGAAAGCAGTAGGATTCTGTCTCGTTAGAAACGTTATCTGTTGTCTCTTCAAACACCATTGCTGACTTTTCTCTTTCTTCTTTCAGTTGAAAATAAACTGAAATCTAGACATTTATCTCACTGCATCCTACAGGTCTTTGACATTGTGTTTCATTATGTTTCATTTTTTTCTTTCCCCCAGGATCTAGCGGTCTTCTAATTGACCATTTTGCCATGTCTCTGCTCTTGACCTCATCTACCAAGTTTCTATATGTTTAGATATATATATCTAAAAGATGTTTATTTTTATACATTCCAATTTTCTACTGAAATTACTCATCTTTCAATCATTCTCTCCATCTTTTCTGCTTCTTGTAATTCTTTGTTATTTTTTATTTACTGAGCTATACATTTTTCTCTGCTCCTTTCCCTTCCCCCCTCTCCCCTTCTACCGTCTCCCATAACCCCCATGCTCCCAGTTTACTCAGGAGATCTTGTTTTTTTCCTCCTTCTTATGTCGATCTATGTGTGTCTCTTTTAGGGTCCTCTTTGTTTTCTAGGTTCTTTGGGATTGTGAATTGTAGTCTGGTTTTTCTTTGCTTTATGTATAATAGCCACTAATGAGTGAGTATATATTTGTTATCCACTAATTTGCTCTAATTTTGATCTTGATAATTTCTCATGCTTCTTTAGCTATATAATTTTGCTTTTGTCTTAAATTTTATATGAGACCTTGTATATAAGATAATAATAGTCTCCTTGTAGAGTGTTCAATTTCTAGATTTAATTAGAACTCAAGCTGAGATGGAGCTAGATCATGAAGTTAATTAAATTCAGTCCACTTCTGTTTTCTAGTGTCTTATCTTCCCAGCTTTTGACTGAGATCCTTATAGACTTCTGAGATAGTATTTGATAGTCTCCAATCTTCTGGTCCACAAGCTTGCAAACATTTTAGCTGCCTTGTAGCTGATGTAGTCCCTCCTTCAGAATTTCCTTGTCTGCCTAACATTCTGTACCAGGAGCCGTTATAGTGTGTTTATAATTACTTCTTTATTGCTGTGATAAGACACCATGACCCACACAACTTCTAGAAGGAATGGTTAATTTGGGATTACAATTTTAGAGGATGAGTTTGTCATGGTGAGGAAGTGTGGCCCCAAGAAGCAGGCACAGCAGCTGAGCAGGACAGTGAGAGTTCACAGCCTTTACTGAAAGCAGGAAGCAGAGAGCAAACTGGAAATGGCTGAGCATTTAAAGCCTCAAAGCCCACCTCCAACGACGTATAAGGCCACACCTCCCAAACCTTCCCAAATAGCCTCACCAACTGGGGATCTTTTGTTTACATTCTCATTCAAATCCCACAGTGAGTTTGTCTGAAGGTTTCCAGCCTCCCACACAGGGATTCAGAAAATGAACTCTGATGTACAGCTGCTGAGTTTCTGCTTTTTACACCACCCTTGCACAACCACCAAAAGACGTTCTAGTCTCTATCCATCCTTCAAGCCCAACCTTCAGTCATTACCCTGAATTAACAAGTACCCTTAGTTAAGAAAATGGTCAAAAGGAGCTGCTCTCCCAGGAGGACCTGCTTCTCCTTCCTCTAGTTCACTCAGTCCTCTGTGCGCCACATCTACCCAATATCCCCAAACCATATACGTACATGTAATGATAAAGAAGACTACACAAAATAAACATGAAAATATAAAGCAGTTATGTACGTAGGTAAAAATCATATATACAAAGGGTCAATTTTCATTATGTGAAGTATTCATTATGTGAAGTATTTACGTTCCACAAAGTTGCCATGAACTGTATGTACATCAAACAATATTGGATCTCTGCTCTTGGGAAATGTAGAACCATACATTTATATATGCTCTTGACTGTTTTGTTTTGAACTTACAGGTGTACCAGCATTACTATAACTCCTAACCAGATAAAGCTTATTGAACAGCTCTATGTTTTTTCTTGAAGTACACAGAGCCTACTTGGATTTAGGAAGGTTAGCCAGCACTTTAGACTTGTATTTGGGAACATTCTGAGCAGTAAAATCACCTACAAAAAAAGAGCACAAAAAACAACGTGAAAATAAAGAGAATATGAGTAGTAGATCACCAGAATGAGAGAAAAAGCAGACACTAATATTGTTTGACTAGCTGGTAATGTCTTCTTAAGTCAGTGGTTCTCAACCTCCTAATGATGTGACCCTTTAATACAGATCCTCATTGTGGTGACCCCAACCATAAAATTATTTTTATTGCTACTTCATAACTGTAATTTTGTTACTGTTGTAAATAATAATGTAAATATCTGTGTATTCTGATGATCTTAGGTAACCCCATGAAGGGTCATCTGGTCCCCAAAGGGTTCATGACCCACAGTCTAAGAAGTGCTGCTGCCTTAGTGTAAGAAATTATTTTCCACTCTGTACATATATGTCACCAAAGATTTCAAAATGCTGAATGCTTTGATTTTGACATTAGAAATTTTGGCAAGTAGGAACATTTAAAAAAATTCGTGAATGATCTGTATAAATATGCATCATAATGTTAATATAAACAAAATATATTTTAAAGTATTTATATGTAAATGTACATTTTATACAGTAGCTATGTTTAAAAATAAATTACACCTGCGTGTTCCACATTCTTTGGCTTTTTTAACTGCTATGTTGAGACTTATTATTTCCTACTTCATTCTTGTTAGAAATAGGAGCTCTCATTTAACATTTCAAGTATTTGTTCAGTTTTCTGTTAGTACCATGTGCATTTTTTTCTAGAGCCCTTGGGAACCTTCTGCTAGACTCACATTTGGCCACAAGTGGTGAATAATTTATGGCACTATTGAATTATTTCTTCTGAGGATCACTGTCACCTGCCCAGCCAACTTCCTCCTAATCCAGTTAACTCTTTACTGAATCTAGTTTTAGTAGGAATATTGTCTTAGTTAGGGTTTCTATTGCTGTGAAGAGATACCATGACCACAGCAACTCTTACAAAAAAAAATTAAGTCTGGTGACTGGCTTAGAGTTCAGAGGTTCAGTCCATTATCATCATGGAGGGACATGGCAGCATGCAGGCATACCTGGTGTTGGAGGTGTAGCTACCATATGTCGATATTCAGGAAACAGGAATTATACTGAATCACCGGGTGTGGCTTGAGCATATGAGACCTCAAAGCCTGCCTCCACAATGACACTCTTTCTCCAACAAGGCTACACCTCCAGGACCATTTTCTTTCAAGCCACCACAGATGGTAATACCTCTATATTAACTGGTGTGTATGGACAGTTATTGAAATGGATAATATCAATCTCAGCTCTCCTGCATTTCTAAGAACATTCTATCATGGTTGCTGAGAAGAGGACTCATAAAATGGTGATCTCTAAACTAGATTATAAATTAGCCTTGGATGGGAGAGGATCTGCCCCAAGTGGAGATGGTGCATGTCCCTACACCTGGTCCACTGAAGACAATGGAAAGCAAATGCCCAAGCAGAAGGGAAATCATTGTTCTGCTTTGGATGTGAAATGCCTCATCATGCTCATGTGTTTGAAGATCTGGTCCGCAGATGGTGGTGCTGTTTGGGTACCTTCACGGCACCTTTGGCATTGTGGACTAGCTGGCTGTCTTGGATAAGGCCACTCCACAGCCCCTGGCACCCATATATCCAGAGTCTGGAATATTCGGGTGGAAGTTCCATCCCAAGCCCCCTCCCCTGGGAGTTGCCTTAGTCCAGACTCCACCTCTGAGAAAGCCCAACAATGACCTCCTCATAGATGCTCAAGACCACTTCCACAGGGTATTAAATTGTTCCCCAGAGAAAAAATATGTGGTTTGGGGTCTTGCTTCCCCTTTTCCTCTCTGGGGGGCTGGAAGGCCACCTGAGAGCATTGGTACCCATCAAACCTGGGCTTTTTTCAGTTCGGTTTGATTTGGTCTGATTTGGATTAGTGTGTTGACGGAGAGGTTTATCAGGGTACAGAAACTTTTCACTAGCAAAAGTGTGTTGCTGAGAGTACAGGCCTGGAAGGTGCAATCCACTTCTGGTTCTGGTCTGAGCTCTTCGCTTCCTGATCGTCCAAGATATGAAGCAGTCATACCACCTAAACCATCTTGCCTGTCTTCCCTGCCATGGCGGACTTACATTTCCTGGAACACAGCCTAAATAAAACCTTCTCCCACAAGTTGCTTCTCCTGTGTATTTTGTCACATGGTGAGGGGAGTAAGGAACAATTTTCCGGAAGAGTTGTTTCTGTCTCAACTCTAAATCCTTCCTAGTTCCATAGACCTATTTCGGTTTTCAGGGAAGTATAGAAGTGGAGGCACAGCTTAAAGAATATTAACAGTTAACTGCAAGAGTTGGGGAAGAGCATGGTAGATAGGAGAAACCCTGGCTAGCAGTCATTACCAGAGCTCTTCAGAAGCTGCGAGAAGCCCCAGGTCTTCTGCTAGTGTTAATTCAGTGATCTCTTAGGGGACTCAGGACAAAGGGAGCTGCCCCTCCCCTGTAGAAAAATTAAAAGGGAGCTTACAAGATTCCTGTCCCAAAGATGGAGGCCTAGAGAATCCAATCACCATATACTGATTGTACTTTTGAGCAAATTTTCTATGCTGTGCTCATTAAGTGTGAAACTCGGTTCATCTGAAGTTCAACCACTGGGCCTGTTTCTGTCCTTCCAGTTCAGGATTGCTGGTGAGGAGTCAGCCAAAAAGCCCCCACACAAAGCTGCCCAGGGGCACTTTGGCCAGGTAGGTGTCTCTTCTCTACCATGTGAAAGACATAATTCTGCCCCACGATAACTCTGGTCTAAGTTATTCCCTTCCAAGAGTTCTTATAAAGCAGAGCAGACAGAGAGGTGAATCATTTCAAGATGATAAAATGGCAAGGAGCCCACAAATGCGGGGAGGAGGCTTTCCCTCTAATCAGATGAAAAAACAGTAACATTTTACCATAATAAATGTAATCTGTTTATAAACATTCTGCACACACACACACACACACACACACACACACACACACAAATACGTATAGTAAAAAAAATACTTTGAAAAAGGAGAAGGAAAGATCTCATCTGCCTCCAAAGGAATGATTTCAAGGTATGGAACTGGGGAATCTTGAATCTAAAACAGAACTGAGAGCCCATTTGCTTTGGACTCTCAGAATTTGACCCACGTTTCTTTGCACACATTATGACAAGGGTTTGCTTGCACGCCAATCTACACTGTGATTTTTTCCCAGGAGGATGAGCTTTTCCTTTCCTTCCTTTCAGCTTCAGCATGCTGAGACAGTCCCTAATTGAAGGTGATTTAATCCTAATCCAAGTGTTTCCAGTGAGTAAAGGGTACTCACCCCTTTTCCAGGCAGCCCATCCCGAACCTGGAACACTATAAGTATTGCAGAAGTCTCCTTTGTACTGAGAGCAAATATTCTTCCCTTTAATGCTCACTCATGGATCCTAGCTCTGCCTTACAGAACATATAAATGGTAGAGGCTATTCTGTTGCTATTGCAGTAACTCTATAATGCGGCTTTCCTATTATGAACTTATACCTCTGTAACCCTCTACTCCCACCCCCATCACACTTAGGATAAAGACATTTACTTTTCTCGGGCCAGATACCTCTTTTTCCAAGGCATGCTTCATTTAAATGGGCTCTAGATCTGCTACTGCCCAAAGTTAACCCAAGGATGCTTCCTATTGTCTCGGGTCCATATCCGGAAGCTTCTGTGACCCAAAAACATGTTCCTGTCCATGCAACATAGGCCTTCTGAATCACGTGTACGCAACAGCTCCAGTGAGCTGATGCCTCCAAGATTGTCTAAGGAGGTTCGCCGTGCATTCCGTCCCCACGCCTCGCTGTTCAAGAACTGCTGAAGAGGAGAACGGAGACGGACGAAGGCGTTGTTAGAGAGAAGGCAGGATGGCAATGATGGTGTCTTCGCTCATTTCACTGAAGCTGCATCACACTTCGTTCTCCTGCCTGAGATCATAGCTTTCTGGCTTACCGCCTCATTGCTACCACTAGGACCGAGCCTGCCACCGCAGACGCACCGGATGCACATTTGCAAATGACAGACACAATCTGTGCGCTGCTTCGTGTACAGGCTACGGGAATACTGAAGCCGGGCAGCACGTTGCTCACAATGAGTTCAGAAGTCATAAGTGAGAGGTCTCAGTAGCAGACAAGCTACGGGCTCTCTATGACGCCTTGAAATCAGGTTCAGAGGAGTGACTGGGTCTCGCGCTACCATCCCAGACAGTACTTCTAGATATTTTGAATATTGGGTCTCCATACAAATTTTCTTTTGAAGTTGCAACTCTTTGGCTAAACCAGCCGTTGTTTTATGGAGAAGTGATGCTGATTCAGAAGGCTGTCAACGGTTCACATTAACCTGATGGTGGGTATTACAAGCACACTGGAGATACAAGCAGATGGCTGCTGTCAGTTCCCAGGGACAGGGAGCTAACTCCTGCTGGCCCAGGTCTCCATTGCCAGCAGAGCCGTATAAGGATATTCTCCTTAATGAAGAAGAGATTTTTTTTTTCTGAGAGCTGCTGGGAGAGTCCAGGTGCATATAACCCATTCGGGTTCCTTCCCTACCACTTTCTCAATTGCTCAGAGCCAAGAAATGCCTTCTTGCACACAGCAATCCCCAGACTACTTTATGTCCTTGCTCTGCTTCACCTGAATTTCCTGGCTCTCTTTCCTAAATTGTTGCTTTTCTCAAGTCCTCTTCATCATTCTCTGTATCGAGAGAGCACCATTTTAAGATGCTGAAGTAGTTGTGGAAAAACAGCAGTGAGGTCGGGAACTTAACATGGAGAGATGAGGCACTTGTGCAGGACTCCCTGATAAAGTAATGGATAAAAAGCACATCCCTTATGTGGTGGTGTGAATGAAAATGAGCCCCACAGGCTCATAGGGTGTGGTGCTGTGAGGAGGCGTGGCCTTGTTGGGAGAAGTGTGCCACTGGAGGTAGGCTCTGAGCTTTCAGATGCTCAAGCTGGGGCCATTGCCTCACCCTTCCTTCCTGCTGCTTGTGGATCCAGAAGTAACTCTCAGTTACTTCTTCAGCACCATGCCACCATGTTTGCCGCCAGGATGACAATGGACTAAGTCAGTTCCAAATAAATGTTTTCATTTATAAGAGTTGTCGTGATCGTGGTGTCTCCTCACAGCAATAGAATCCCTAACTAAGACACCCTAGAAGGGAAGAGACTTACTTCTCTTGTTCTTGAGAACAGCTGAAGAAGTGTGACTCTATGAATGCTATCTTCCCGCTCCTGCCCTCAAAGTCTCTGTTGCCCTCTAATGGGGCTCCTGGTTAGGGAAGACCTCATATGGTGCTCACACAGTAGCTCATGGAATCGATGAAGCCTCCAATGCAGTCTCTCAAGGAGAGAGAAAGCATGGCCTCCTCAGACGTTCCAGGGCCCTTAAACTCAGGGCAAGTCTTAATTTCCCAGTTTTCACACCTCTCCAAACGTCTTGAAAGAAGACGTTTAGTGGGAGCCTAAGCCAAGGGTTCCATGCAGTTCCTCTGCAGTCTGTGTGTGACAGTGTTTTGTTTCCTGTCAAAGCTACATCTTCTCAAATGAAAATTAACATTTCAGACCCAAATGGGGTCTCAGGGCCCAAAGCACGCACTTCAATTGGCACCAGGATAAATACTGAATGTTTTCACAGACTTCGTCCAAATTAAACATTGAAAAATCCCAAAGGTTTTAGTTTCCTGAAGTAAAGAAAAATCATCCTTCCAGCTGTCATTAGGAAATACCACAGAAAATCCCGTGTTTTCATCTTTCCAGATATGCGTACAACTAATACTTACTTAAAGGACCAGTTTCATTTGTTTAATGTTGGTGGGCTGGTCATCCAGGAAGTGATGGCATCAGCCAGGAGTCCTAAGGTATTCATCCCAATCCCATACAGCTATAGACAGGTTTCTTTCTTTCCTCCTGAGTTTAGGGTGAACCCTCATATTACTTGCTTATGTGGTCAATCAACAAACCAGAGCACAACCTTTGCTTGCTGAAACCGTTTTTTAAAAACTATGATGATCCGCAGATGCTGACTTCTAGAAATATTAGCTGCGAAATTGGCAGCCAGCGTCGGCATTCGTACCCATCTGTATGTTTGTCAGATTACTTGTGGAAACTCCTGATTGGTATTGCCTTTCATTGTTGCTTTTATTGCCTGTTGCCATATTTGAAAATAGTCCCTTTATGCTGCTTTCCCAGAGAAGTAAGAGCTTCAATCAAATTTTAATCGAAAGATGATCCTGTGATTTCTCTGCTAAAATTAATTGAGATCAAGATTTTTGAACATTTCTTGAGGTTTGAAAAGACTATAGTAGTTGTAAATTAAAGCATCAGGCAGCATTCTGATTGCAATTTCTAAAATGCACAGGAACTGTGTGGTACATTGCTGATGTTTGAAGATGAGAACAGTGTCCATATCTGAGCAGATATACACAGATAGTCCCTCAGAATTCAGCATGATGAAGTCACAGAACCAGAGGGAACCTGGAAAAATGATCTCCTCCCAGGATTTGCTTTCAGATCTTGTAGGACCACCCGAGAGAAACAAGATTCATTCTAATGTAAAATTTCATTCCCCAAGAAATGTTTTCCTTTCTTAGAAAAAAATTATTTTCTAACTTTTATTGACAAGATGCATTTGTATAAAAATGCTATGATGCAATTCATTGTTTTGTATGCCAAAAATATTTTCAGAATGAGAAAAAGACTATATATGTCCTCATTGCTTTATTTGTTTTGAAATATCCTCACACACATTAGGTAGCTTCAAAAATGTTCTGGTAGATCATGTGGCGCTACTGTTCCCATTTTAAAGATGAAATGGGGAGACCCAAGCGTCACATAGTTGCCCTGAAACCTCACTAGAGAGATGAGTCATGGCTGGGAGTGAGAACACACAGCCGAAGCCTTCATTCCTGAGCGTTTCGTCAACTCCACGTTCTTCCTGAATACATCCAAAAGCAAAAACAATCACATCTGAGTGACCAAACCATGGTGATCAGATATGCACAAGCCAGTGGCTCCCGCCAAAGGTGCTGGCCACCCGACAGAGCCGTGTCCCTCTGCACTTGAACTTCCATTTGTCTCCTTTCCGGTTTTCGCCAAAAGAAAACTGAAAGGCGACTGATTGTCAAGGGAACAGATGCACTTTGCGTTCTTCTAGCCAGTGAAAATCAGATTTGCCCCAGACAAATTCCCTAGCTGAGTTGCCATAGGCAGCAAGGCACGTGAGTCTGCACTCCTATCTGACTGGCTACACTGCTATTGTTCTCCTATCGGGTCTCCCTGGTCAGCTCTAATTAATATCAGAAGCAGCACAGGAAACATCCTTAATTATTACTCCTGGGTTCAGGGTAAACAGCCCACTAAAGGCAAAGTAAATGGTGAGCCTTTGAACTTGAGCGTTATCTTCGTGCTCTGACTTACAAAGACTGTGTTATCAGACATGATAATTTGTTTTCAGTGATACCCTCGATGAAATTAATTTTCTTTTAGACTAGCATACGTTTCCTTTTGCTGATACTTTCTCTCTTGGCAAGCACTTATCTGGGAGGTTAGTGTAGCCCTCGGCTGGCTCTGTCTGCTGAGACTCAATAGCTGCAGGGTCCTTGTTGTTTTAAACAAAGCTGTTTACTTTGTTATTAAAGTAAAATTCCATTCACTTCCCCCTTTTAATCTTCTCATAGTGCAGACAGAAGCCCCACCCTCCTTTCTTCTTTCTGACAAAGATGATGGTCTGGGACTTCATTACTAAGTTTTCTTGGAAACAACCTCTCAGATCTTTCCACATCCATTGTCATTTTCAGACACTCCTACCGGCACACTCCCTTGAATTCAGTTGATACCCAGCATTCAGAGCTAAACACTGCCTTTTAGCTTTTTTTCAGCTATATTAGTTTCTTATTTTCTTTGTGTGTGTGTGTGTGTGTGTGTGTGTGTGTGTGTGTGTGTGTGTGTTCATGTGTGGGACTTGGTTTGCTTACCTGCTTCTGTGGATGCAGATGGAGGCGAGACCTGAATACCAGGCTATCTTCCACAGCTGCTTCTCTGCCTTGTTTTTTTTCTCTCACTAATCCTGGTGTTGACTGTTCCAGCTACAATGGCTGGCCAATAGCCCCCAGAATCCTCCTGATCTCTGCACCCTAGTGCTGAGGTTAAAGACACACAACCACACACACGCCTGTTTTTGTTGTGCTGTTTATCTTTGTCTTTTAATATGGATGCTGGGAATCTGAACTCAGGTCCCCATCTTTGCCCAGCTCCCAGTATCATCTTTAAACACTAAAATTGCATACACTTAGTGGGGGAAAGCCTGTACAAATTAAAGTAATCCACATCCCAGCACCGCTGAGGCTTAGCTCATGCTGTGTAAGGCAATGTGAATCTTGTGCCCAAGAGAAGGTTGATATATGGACAGCAGGTTTTATTTATTTATTTATTTATTAATTTATTTTTTATTTTTCTCTGCTCCTCTCCCTGCCACACCCCTCCCTCCCTCAACCCTCCCCCAAGGTCCCCATGCTCCCAATTTATTCAGGAGATCTTGTCTTTTATACTTTCTACTTCCCACGTAGATTATATCTATGTAAGTCTCTCTTAGTGTCCGTATTGTTGTCTCAATTCTCTGGAATTGTGGTTTGTAAGATGGTTTTCTTTGCCTTATGTTTAAAAACCACCTATGAGTGAGTACATGTGATAATTGTCTTTCTGTGTCTGGGTTACTTCACTCAAAATAATGCTTTCTAGTTCCATCCATTTTCCTGCAAAATTTAGGCTGTCGTTATTTTTTTCTGCTATGTAGTACTCCATTGTGTTAATGTACCACATTTTTTTTATCCATTCTTCGATCGAGGGGCATTAGGTTGTTTCCAGTTTCTGGCTATGACAAACAAAGCTGCTATGAACATAGTTGAGCACATGTCCTTGTGGCACGATTGAGCATCTTTTGGGTATATACCCAAAAGTGGTATTACTGGGTCTTGAGGAAGGTTGTTTCCTAATTTTCTGAGAAATCGCCACACTGACATCCATAGGGGTTGTACCAGCTTGCATTCCC
>PVIU01004671.1:0-123561 GCA_004026605.1 Ondatra zibethicus
GGAAAGCCCTCTACCACTGAGCTGCACCCTCAACCAAGAAACAGACTTTTATTGGAAATGTGGTTCCATAAAACACATATTCCTCAAGGTAAGGCAAAGCAAGCTTTCAAATATGAGGAAG
The DNA here is from genome assembly GCA_004026605.1 of Ondatra zibethicus. Taxonomy (NCBI): domain Eukaryota; kingdom Metazoa; phylum Chordata; class Mammalia; order Rodentia; family Cricetidae; genus Ondatra; species Ondatra zibethicus. The sequence goes on from PVIU01004671.1 coordinate 122, forward strand.
TTGATTTCTGATGCCAATAAATTAGCTCACTGTAAAACAAACTTTATAACCAGACCTTAGCTCACAATAATACAAACTCCAGGTCCCCCTGATGAATTGGAGATTGTTACTCTGCCTCTCTGGCCACGTTCATCATTATCAGAATTATCGTAGCCAACACTGGTTGCACTTTTAGAACAGTTTAAGCACTGGGTTATTTTCATTAACACTTGTTTCTTGGATTATGTCATTTAATGTTTTCAACCACTTGATGTGCACTATAGTTATCTACAGAAGCAAATTAAGCTAGTATTTAGCCAGGCAGTGGTGGCACAGGCCTTTAATCCCAGCACTCGGGAGGCGGAGGCAGGAGGATCTCTGTGAGTTCAAGGCTAGCCTGGTCTACAAGAGTTAGTTCCAGGACAGGCTCCAAAGCTACAGAGAAACTCTGTCTCGAAAAACAAAAAACAAACAAACAAACAAAAGCTAGTATGTACTGAATGCTTATTTCTGGGGCCAGGGTATTGTTTATTCATGCCAAAGCTCACTGAAATTGATGCTAATGTAGTGGTATTGGAAGATGGGACCTCTAAGATCTTTCTAGAGGGAGTGTTCTCGTTCTCATCGTCCTGGATTGGTGACCCCCTGGAAGGGGTGAACTCCCAAGTGAACATTGGAGCCTTCCCCTTTGTCCACACAGACACGGTCAGCGGACCATGGCTCAGCTGTGAGAAGTCGTTGGAAGCTGGTTTTGTCACTGTCTGACTGCAGGTGCCCATACAGGAGCAAGCCTGTGCTATTTTCACATTGGCCTCCACCCTACCCAAAGAAACCTTGACTACACCGCGTGTGTTACCTTCAACTTTTCTTTAAAACTCTGGCAAAAAGATGGCAAGATTAGGGGCTTCTGACAATTGAGCTAGCTTTCTTTATACCTTTCCTGACTTGTAAGAACAGAAGACTAGATAAATGGAAATTCACTAGTAGGAGACAGTTACAATTTATATTCTCCAAATCCCTCTCTCTTTCTTTCTCTCTCTCTCTCTCTTTCTCTCTCTCTCTCTCTCTCTCTCTCTCTCTCACACACACACACACACACATAAATACATCTCTGCGCGTGCACACACACACACACACAAAGACACATCTGTGTGCACACTCTCAGTGACAGACTGTCACACACCAGTGACAGACTGGCAGAGCGAAGTGCAATCATGATCTGCCTATCACGACAACACAACGTGAGAGTTGGTCATACTTCATTTTCATGCATGTTCTGTAAAGGATCACAGGTCAGTGCAAAGACTTCATAGAACACACAGAAACAAACACAGTCTGTTCGGCGGATCATAAATCTGAGGAGCAGTTGTCTCTAAATTATAGTTATTAGTGTTATTTCTGTCTCTTGGGAAATGATAAATTGCATTTGGGTCCATTACTTAGCAGAGTTATTATGCACTGAGGAACGTAATTTGGGGACAGTTTTTATTTCTTTGGGAGAGAAAAGATACAGGCGCCCTTTGGGCTGAAGCCTGACTATTTTGGGTCCCAGGCAGCCATCGTCTCTGGTATGAGGCTGGCCAAGTGTCACTCGTTTCCTCCACGGGTGGCGCAGATGAAAAGAAGCAGCACATGCAAGGGCCTGGCTCTCCGCTTTGGAACGATCCTCCTCCTTTTGTGACATCTCTAAAAATAACATTGGGATGAAGGAATTGGGTCACCTGTGACATTTTCGGTAGTAGCATAAAACTGTGGGTGGTAGAGGGGAAACCTTTATCTGCTCGAGTAGAATCGCACAAGTTCCATGTGTTGGAATTGAGCGAGGCATTGCCAGTCACAGTTACGGAAATTCCTCATTTGGATCTCTTCCAGACACCAGAGAGAGGCTGCCCTTCCAGACAACTTGGGGTACGCCCCCACAGAGGCAGAGACAGAGAAAGACATCTTGAAAGTCTCATTTCAACCCCCCCATTCTGTATCTTCTGCACGTAAAATACTGGCCCCAGGAAGTTGAGCCAATCTAACCATTTCTCCTACCATGTTTGTTCTGCTTTCCAAATAAAGAAAGCACACGCCGAAGACGATTTCAGTGTCAGAAGGTTGGAGTGAAATTTAGAGCCTTTGAAGAGAGAAGGTCCATTTCTTAATTCCTCATCCCAGGACCTTTCAGGATACTTGGCACACAATAAGGGTCAAAAAAGTTGTTGGATGAATAAAAGTCTAAAAACTCTTACAGCCTCTGTTGTGGGTACTACTGTGTCCCTGAGCTACTCCACCCAGCCACATGACCCATGAAGCATGGTCTGATGGAAACACTAAATGTATGCAATCCTATCTGTAGCACAACGCCTGCTCTACATGCCATGTGCTACAGTATGGTTTGCGAGTCGGGCAAGGGGATACAGATTGAAACACACACAGACATGCAGACACGGGTACCAAGAATGCTCCTTTATTGTGTTCCAGGGCAGCTTATATAGGATCACTTTGAGTAATGGCCGCGCCCTAACTCTCAGCTGCAAGCCCACCAGAAACCATTCCCCTGCCATTAGGAACTCCTGAGGGTACTCCAGCAAGCAGGGGATCACAGGAAATTCAGGGTCTGGAGGTCCACAGTTCCCAACACCTATCCTACATGAGAATATAAAACATGTCCGCTCCCTCCAGTGTTCTGTTATTTCTCTGCACCCTGTGCTTTTTATGATTCTCCCACATATATATGAGATTGGTTCTCTTGCCTGTGAAATCCTCTGCCTGAGTCTTGACAGTTGCTATAGAGATTTGCATTGGTATGGATCTTGGTTTATTGATGCAAATTTAAGGTCAGTCTTGTTATATGTATATTTCTACTCTTGATTAAAGTATTGTGATTGTGTAGTTCATTAAAAAATGTAATGTATAATTAAGAGATGTAGGTTAATTGATAGTCATCTATAATAGTTAAGCTTGTAGTCGTGTTAGTTAGATATTTCAGGTACATAGGTGTTCTTCAAATCTTTCAGAGACCTTCAGAATATGGCATTTAAATGTTTTAAGAAATTAGGACTTTTCATGACAGTGAGACACATCTGCTCCTGGCAGCACTAATTACTTCAAGAGGAAGATGGGCATCAAAGAGGCTCTTTATGACATTGGTTAGCCATTTGGGCAAGAAACTGCTCTTGTCTGGACTACTTGATGAACTGGATATGCAGGATCTGCAGAGAAATGTCTGCTGAACTTGCCTAAAGGTGAGACAATCCTTCAGGGTTCCTGCTTCATGAAAGAATCTGCCAGACATTCTGCAGGACACAGAAGACAGTGACTGAAATTTCCTTCTTCATGGAAAATTCTGCCGGATACTATGCGCCAGTAGGCTGAAGTTAGATACCCTAACAGTACAGAAGAACTTTGGGTGACTGTCCAGGCAGCAAGATGTCTCTATCAATTCTAAGGTTTTAGAAGTTGCTTATAATGCATTTCCTGTTTACTTAGGTAATATTATATCCTTCTGGAGTCTTCGATGGAGTTAAAGAGTAGAGAGTAATAATTATAGTTTTCCTTAGTTATGATAGAGGATAAAGTAGATATAAATGTTGTGGTTGCAATTCTTGCTTGATACTTGTTTTGTTGTATGTAATTTTACTATGTTAAAGTTAAAACTTTCCTTTTTATTTAAACAGAAAAGGGGAGGTAATGTGAGATTCCCCTCTGTATGCTGTGAATACCATTAGTTAATAAATAAACAGTCTTGGGCCTGTGAAGAGAATATAGGTAGGTGGGGAAAACTAACTGAATGCTAGGAGAAAGAAGGGTGGAGTCAGAGAGAAGCCAGGTAGCCCTGCTGCAGACAGATGCTGAAATGTTAGCCGGTAAGCCACAGCCATGTGGAGCAATACACAGATTAATAGAAATGTGTTAAATTAATATGTAGGAGTTGGCCAATAAGAAGCTAGAGCTAATGACCCAAGTAGTGATTTAATTAATACAGTTTCTATGTGGTTATTTTGGTTCTGGGTGGCCAGGATGAACAAGCAGCTCCTTTCAACAGAGAGTGAGAACTTTTATCCTTTCTTCACCCTTCCCCAAATCCTCAAATTCTTCCCCTGTACTTATCGGCATTCAAAAGCTTATCAATTCACCTGTTTAGCATCTTTGGTCCCCTCTCCAGATGCCAACTGCATGAGAGCCATTACCAGGTTCCAGCACTTAGAAACCAGGATCTCTAGAGTGGATGAGAAGGTAACTGGATGTTTGTGTTAGCCCTGGTTCCTTGGTTGGCAGGGATACTAGTGTAAGCAAGTGCAAATAAAAGGATTGCACAGAAAGGATCCTACAGAAATAAGAGCACAGAATGTTGGTTGTGCTACCAAAACTCCAGTGGCAGCTCAGGGAAGACGTGGACCTTGACCTAGGCATTCCAGAACTGTTTTCTATCTTCTCCTTTGACCCTTGTTTCCTCTCATCCCCAGTGTGTAGTAAGCCATGGAACAAGACCAGCTCAGCGTTCACTGCTTCATTGTCACATCAAATGTCCAAAATCCCACCTTACCTGCAGGGCAATCCTCAAGATCATGAGCTCCTAACTCTTTAGCTCCTCCATCAACAAACTGGTGCCCTCTCTGGGATACTAACCTAGGATGGGGAGCAGACATCATACTGAGTGCACCCCAGAAGCCACTTGACTTGTAGCTCAACTTCTAGAAGGATCAGGCCATTGATCTCCCAAACATTATCTTCTTCATTCTCCAATGGCGTTCACTTATCTTCTGAGTGACCCTGCACTGGCGAGAGGAGGGTCATTATCCTACTTCATTTGATGATTTTTATCAGTTGATTTGACCAAAACAAAAAATCAAACAAACAGAAACCCTTAATTTATGATACACAAGAGGACTAGAGAAAAAAAAATCATGATATCCATATTGGTTTCAGGATTTGCAATTAGTGTGGAATCAGAAGTGCATGTTTGCTCTTCGTCTTCACCATTGTAGGTAGATTCTAGTTTAGCACTTATTGCAGGCGCTGAGCCACTGCCAGCTGAGGAGCCCTCACAATACACTGACTAGAGAAGCTATGTCGACAGGCCACGTTAGTTTTGTGTTAGCTAGGCAATGGGAAAATACAGAGATGGCTACAATCAAGGCAGACTGACTAGCAGGAGACACTTTGTTCATGCTGAGGCTATGGCTCCTGAAACCTTCGGTACTAACCCCGCCCATCTCCTCTTTTGTTTCCTCGGAACCCCGCCCTTGTCCTCTTTTGGTTTCTCTAAGCCCAGGCTTTGTTTCCTTCCTGGTGTGGTGATCTATCTATCTGTCCATCCATCTGTCCGTCCATCTGTCTGTCTGTCTGTCTGTCTGTCTGTCTGTCTGTCTGTCTGTCTATCTTTAGCTAAGATGCCTGAACAGAGCACACTAAAGGTGAGGATGGACCCGGGCAAGGTCCTGGGCTGTGGTTACCCTCAGCACTCCAAGACAGCAGGCAGCAGTGAGGGGGAGGGAAGAGCCGAAAGGAAGCCTGTCATGGCCACCCAGTGGCCACTGAGTCTCTCCGCCAGCGGCATCTCCTGTGGGCCCTGTTTCCGCTTCTCCAAACCCCATAGTTATGAGAGCCAGACTCTTTCTAACACACCGTTTCAGAAAATTCTTAGGTCATTCCAAGGACAGGCGTCCACATCCCATGCTTTTAAAATAATGCCTGTGGTAAGGATGGCAGTTAGACTATTAATTGTTAGAGAAAAAAAATCAAGAGAATAATATTTCATGGCATGAAAATTATATGAGCTGGGCAGTACTAGGGCACAACTTTAATCCCAGCAATTGGAAAGCAGAGGCAGGCGGATTTCTGAGTTTGAGGTCAGCCTGGTCTACAGATCAAGTTCTGGAACAGTCAGAGCAACAGAGAAAAGCCTTGTCTTAAGAAGAGAAAGAGAGAGAGAGAATGAGAGAGAAGGAAGGCAAAAAGAAAGAGAGAGAGAGAAAGAAGAAAGAAAAGGAAGAAAGAAAAGAAGAAAGAAAGAAAGAAAGAAAGAAAGAAAGAAAGAAAGAAAGAAAAAAAGAAAGAAAGAAAGAAAGAAAATTACACAAAATTCAAATTTCAACGTCCACAAATAAAGTCTTGTTGGAACAACGCTGTGCTCATCTGCATATGTATCTGAATGGCTGCTTCACTGCAGTCACAGAGTAATTGTGGAAGAGACTACACGACCCTCAGAAACTTAAACAGTATTTCCCAGACTCTTACAGAACAATTTTAGAGAGTAGAGCGGACCCAACATACTCAAGAGCTTGGCTCACTTTGACTAGTGTGCAGCCTCCGACAGCTCTACAAGCCCTGGTTTCCTCATCTGTAACATGGAGTCTATTGTTGGCAGGATTGGAGCAAGCCTATCGTGGGGCACGGGACAGAGATCCCAGTGAGGCTGAATAAGCTGAGGCCTGAGTCCCAGACTCTAAGACTCAGCACCAGTCCAACAGCTGCTGGCACGTGTTATATGTCTACTTTCAGGATAAATAGGTTGTAAAGAGAAACTTGGGTGTTATTTTGCTGTATTCCCTGGTGTGTGGGGCCACATAGTCAGCAAGAGGAAAGTCCAGGATGGGTCTGGACCAAGTTGAGGATGGAGTTGCCATTCCTATCATTGCTGCTGCAGCTTGTAGGTCATGCCACAGGACAATGAGACTTTTCTCTCAAGCTGACCCTGGCATTCTGGAGCTGGAGGTGCCACCCATTCATCACCCATCAAGGTGTTTGGCTTTACCTTTAGCTTTGACTCAAAGCTCCCCCTGTCACTTTCTCTCCCCTCTGTGACCCTGACCTCTGTGGCCTGAGGCAATGCATCATTTCTCACTGGTCTCTCTGCTTCATCCTCATCCAGCTGAAATGATGCTTTGCAAAGAGCCCATTTCATGCCCAGTAAAAGCCAGAGTCCTGGCTGCAACCCCTTCTTCCTCTGCCCCATCCAATCAGCTCAGACCCCCTCTCCTGTCCCCTCCACCTGGCTTGCTCTGCTCAGTCCCTCTAGCCTCTACTCTCTCAGACACACCTATAGGTTTTGTCTAAGGATTTGTAGTCAGTCCATCCCTTATATCTGGATGCTTTCCCTCCCTATCCTGATGGTGAGCTCGGTCACTCCCTTCAAATCATCCCGAGGATTATACTACTCTATCCCAGTGTTCCTTATTAACATAAGAACCGTGCCCTCCTGATGCTCCAGCACCCCATCCCCCCACCTTATTATTTATTTATCCACTCTATCTCTACTGTTCGTTCCCACTAGAATTTAAATTCCGGGAGGGCAGGAACCTTTGTCTTTTTTGGCTAGTGGTGTACCCCCAACATGTGGAACAGCCCCTGGTAGATAATAAAGACTGCTGACTGAATCAGTCAACGATTTTATAATCTAATAATCTTCCCCCAGCCCAGAATCTGCCTCTCATTGAGTCTTTGGGAATCTCATGACCTCCCTGATGCCCTGTGCCTTTTTCTTGACTCTATAATGAAATCCAGTGTGGGAGAAGAACTGTACCCCAGAAAAAAAATTCTGAGAAAGTCTAAACCACCCCAACCTCACTTGTGTCTTGGGCTTGGAATGACCAGCCCCTGTCCACTGGAGGAAGACAAAATGATACCGGAACATTAAACTCCTTTTCCTTCTTTGTTTTCTGTACCAACACTAACGACATCATCTATGTAACTAGAGCACGGGGGTGGAGGACAGACACACGACTCATCAGTAGTGATGAATAACTGCGTGGGACATATTCTAACACTTATTTTACTGAGAGGAGATTTACACATAGAGATAATGGCAGCGAAGCCTCGGTCCTTTAAAGGTTCACTCAACACTGAGCAAGAAAATGCCCAACGTTCTTTGTGCTTCTCTCCAGAGACGGCAGATGAGGTTCCCAAGCGCAAGCACGGAGTCTTTCTTCATCTTCCGCTAGTCCTCCTTCTTTCCAGGGTGGGTCTCACGGGAGAGTGAAAACTGACTGTATTTCTGGCCTCTCCTTTCAAACCCACAGGATCTGTTTGCTGGGGCGGAGCAGTTACCCACGGTATTTTTCTACCAATCAGTTTTCCAGGGGAGAGAGAGTTCCTTTAAAAAAATTTTTTTCAAAAGAAGCCAAGCTCTTGATTTTCCATGTCCTGTCCCTGTCTAGTCAGAATAATGTAGAAATAAAATAAATGAAACCTCCATGGTTCACAATGACCCATGGGCAGTGCCGCCTTCACCCCGGGCCAGTGAGTCTATTTGCACAGCTGATTTGAGATGAAAAGTGAGATGGTGTGAACACACTGTACCCTTTGCCCTGAGAAATATTTTCTGAGCCGAGTCTGACTGGCCTCGAAATTCTTCACCAATTTGAGAGGGCAGGCGTTAGGCTTCTAAAGGGCCTGGATCAGGTTTCCATAGTAGCTTGGTCAGACAGCAGACCTTTTCCCAAGAGTTGGGCAGAGCTTGTCAATAAGGCTGGTGTAAAAACAAAGCCAACAATGGGGTCTTGTTCAGTTTAAGCTGAGTCATGAAAATCGTGTGCTAAAACCTTCTTGGGAGAGAGATCTGATTGGTAAAACAACAGCCACTCAAGTTTGAAGGCATTTTTGAAAGGAAATGTTAGCCTCTGAATTCTGAAAAGCGTTCGAGGCAGTGAGAGATGGAGGAAAAATAATCCCATGATGCCACCCTTCTCCACCTCCCGAAGCAGCTTCAAAATGAGCTCATTATTGTGATTTATAGCAGGGTCTAGTCTTTTAAGTCCCAGTGGACAATCTGTCTGGCATCATGGTCCCGTTTGTGTGATTCATTTTTTAGAAAAAGGCAGTCTTGTCAGGCCATTAAAAGGTAGAACAATTAATTACTTTTATGATAGTTGGTTGCCTCCTGGCCCCAGCTTTGCCTTGTGAGGGGAACATTAGCACTCATGCAGTAGGGCCTGAGACCTCTGTCCTAGCATGTCAGAATGCTCCCTGCACTTAAGCATGGACTGTCCAGAACCTGCAAAATTGTAGCCATTATTCCACTGGGTATCTCAAATTTAATACTGTTCTGGTCTGGTGTTGACAGCAGCCTCTGTCTTCTACTCTAGGATCCAGGCACAGCAAGCGATTGTTTAAACTGATCTGTACTGCCATTACACCAAATGTCACCATTTACACCACTCCCTAGACACACACACAACAAGAAAGCATTCTGGAGGACAGAGCTATTTTCTGTGCTGCTTTCTCAGGAGGCCAGAGAGGGGTGTGTGCGGCCACAGAGGAGTTGAGGGGCTTCCAAGACACCACCTACCTTCAAAGGAAAGTCAGGTGCCATGTCAGTCACACCCAGGCTGGCTTCCATTTCTTCACCATCTTCTTGCTGCTCGATTTCCTTTACTATTACAGGAAAAGTGGGGAATTGCTCCTCCCCATAGATGTCCTATTATTTACTATAGCTATTATGGCAACAATTGCTGGGTGGATTTTCATTCTTTGAGGTTCTTCCCCGATGAAGAAATCAAATCCTCTTATGAGTATGATCTCACTAGTTTCCATAATGATATTTTGAGATGAAGGAAGAACCAAGACCTTCAATGCTGTCTCTGCAGATTGGAGAAATGAAGCAGCATGCAGGGAGGCCACAGAGGAGCCAGCCAAACTAGAGCTAAGACCCAGGGCTGTGATTCTCATTTAGTGCTGCTGGGACCTGAACATGGGTTCTCCATCTGAGAGGCATAAAAGGAGTACAAAAGGACCAGCCAGGGAGATGTGAAACTCCAACTAATTCCACGGAATTTTAGCAGCACACTTTCGTAAGTTTTAACTGTAGTTCTCTGCCTGACGTAGCATATAAACCTGTGACAGTCAGCTTCCTAATGCTGCGACAAAGTTGAACGAAAACATTCAAGAAAGTGTTGTGGGATTCCCTTCTGTATGCTGTGAATAGGATTGGTTAATAAAGAAAGCTGGCTTGAGCCTATGGCAGGGTGGAGCAGAGGTGGGTGGGGGAGACAGAACTGAATGCTGGGAGAAAGAAGGCAGAGTCAGAGAGAAGCCATGAAGCCTGCTGGAGACAGACGCTGGGAACTTTACCTCGTAAGCCACAGCCATGTGGCGATACACAGATTAATGGAGATGGGTTAAATTAATATGTAAGAGTTAGCCAATAAGAAGCCAGAGCTAATGGGCCAAGCAGTGATTTATAGTTTCTGTGTGGTTATTTTGGTTCTGAGCAGCGGGAACCAACAAATGGCTCTCTCCTCCTACAAGAAAGGGAGCGCAAATAAAGAGAGATTTATCGTCCTTATATTTTCAGAGGTCTCAGCCACTTGGCACCACTGACTTGAGGCTGTGTGTGACTTCATGACAGGAGGAGTCAGTCAAACAGAGCTGCTTACTTCATGGAAGCCAGGAGGGGTGGGTGGAGACATAGCTTGCCCTTCAAAGGTAGGCTCTCAGCAGAGACTGCACCCTCTAGTGGGACCCCCAGGCCCCATCACCTCTGAATATCCCATTCGGCTATGAAACCACCCATGGGTCAGTATGTCCGAGGTGACAGCACTCATCATCCAAGCCCATCTCAAAAGCCCCAGCTCTGAACGCCACTGCCAGAAGGTCAAGTCTCTAGTACATGAGTATTTGGGGAAACAATTCCTGTCCAAATCGTAACTAAAACCAAGAAAATAAGGCCTAGTACTCTAACTACTGAAAACCACTGAAGGACAAGATAGGTCGACTTTCACACAGGGGGCAGATAAACAGTAAATGGTGGGGAAACAGAATACAAACCAAGGCAAGGGGTAGTTGTTGGTTTGTTTGGTTGGTTAGTTGATTTTTTTTTTTTTTTACAAAGGTTGTATGATATGGAATCCCAAGAGTAATTCTGGGGCATCTAAGACTACACAGACACTCATCGGCTGCTTTTTCCGTGTAGATAAACCTGAAGTCTATATCCTTCAGTGACGTCTTCTTTGACCTCAATAGCTGGGTCAGTCCTATGTTGCTCTCACAGCCCCTCCCCTCTTCAGCACAGCTGCTCAGCATGCACTCTTCTGTGAAGGGTGGGTTAGGGGTGGGGGAGGAGTAGCAGCCGAAACCACAGCAAATAAAATGGGAGTTACTAAAGGATATGGGAGGCCCTTCTTGGGATTAAACATGAGAAGCACTGAAGATTTATTGGGACAATATTCTGCGTTCCTCCTGCTTCGAGAGAGTTTGTTTTGCTCTCTGCATTTACTTTGAACTTAGATTACTTTTTTTCTTCTAGCCCAACCATTGATAACTTTGGCTTGCTCTGAAGTCCACTCCATTGCCAACTCTACATGATTTTGTAGCTAAACATCAATTATCATCTGAACACAATTATTGAGCTTCTTAATTCAGGTTACTGGAAGGAAATTACATTGCCTGGGCCCTAGGTGTGGATGGGTTGGCTCCTTTTGACTTGGGCTTCTGTCACTTGGTGGTGACTCTCATGTGTGATACAGAAGTGGCCCAATAGCTATGGTATTAGACTTTTTAAAGCCATCACTAAAAATCACAAAAGATTATATTTTTAAAAAGTTTAGTCTTACTGCAAGCATCAAATATAGCATCTGTGCTTTCAAAACAATTGTCAGATATATTTAAAGACTTCAGTTTCCCACACCAATCAGATAACTATACCTGACTTACAGTGCCATTGAATTGAACTATAATATCAAACAAAACATATAAAACAACTGTTAACGGAAATGAAGGGCACCGCAAGACCTAGCTACCAAGAAAAGAAAAGCTGTGCCAACTTTCTCCCGGGTACCCATTCCTGCCGTGGCGGAGGGAGAAGGAGCCAGGAAGAGATTATAGTTCTGACTGTTAAAATGGCTGGGACTTTTGATTCAGAGGGACACACCAGAGGTCAAGCAGGGCTTCAACGTGTGTCCTTAGTAAGGGCTGAGATGCACTTGCTTAGAGCAAGTCTTTATGAGACTTAGCAGAAATTGGTGCTGCAGGATGGTACACAGTCCTCAGACGTATATGTTGCAGTTGTGGCCTGGAGTCAAATATCACTGCAGTGAAACTATTCTTGGGAAAAGAGTCTCTGCTTTAGAAATAAGAACCTTAAGATCACATCATATAATCCAGGCAACCTTAAATTTACATCCAAAATATGTCTGCCCTAACAAAGCACAAGACTGGGCCTGACAAACTTAGAAAGGATCAAACTTCTAGGCAAAATTGGCATCCTTCGCCTGCTACACTTAGGATACAGTCCTGAGTTCCGATCACACATAATGCACTGTGCACACCAGTGCACACATAATAACACTAGGCACACAAAGATATGGGGGACAGAGAGAAGCAAGGCAACTTGTATGTTGAAATGATTCGATAAGGACTGTGAAGGAGGTATTTCAAATACATTTGATGAAAGACAGCTAAAATGAATAAACAGATATGGGGGCTCAGAACAGAAATGGAACATTGAAAAAAGAACCAATGGAAAGCCCTGAAGTGCAAGTGTAATTATAAGGTGAAAACTTTACTAGTTGGGTTTAGCAGCAGATTCGTGACCAGATGATATGGCTACTCACCTTGAAGGAAGGTAGAAACCAGCCAACTTGAAGAGACTTAAAAAAAAAAATGAAAGAAACCTCAGTGAATGGGAGTTCTGTGGTCCACCATATACAGAGTTCCCTGGGGGACAGAAAGAAGGACCTGAGCAGGAAGACACCAGCTGAAATTCCCCGCATGTGGTGAACAGCATCAAACCACAGATCCAAGACACCCAGGAAACAGCAAGTGGTTCAGTGGGACAGCGGCTGTGTCTAGGAACTCCACAGCCACATCTGAAAGCCAAAGGAAAAGAAACAATCATAAAAGCAAAGCAAAAGGAGACCGGAGAGATGGCGTGGTGGGCAAGAACACTGGCTGTTCAGGGGACCCGGGCTGAATTCTGAGCCCCTATGCGGCAGCAGCTCACATTCTAACCACCCACAAGTCTAGTTCAAGAGGACCTCACACCCTCTTCTGGCCTCTGCTGGCACTGCACACACATCGTGCACAAACACACATGCAGACCAAACACACACTCACCTGAAATTAGTTAATTAACTAATTAATTTTTAAATCAATATTTTTAAAAGCTAAACAAAAACAAACAACAGATAAACAACAAACAAAATCCCAAGAAATACTCCTACTGTGGTTCAAATATTTGTGTCCCCTCTCAAATCCATGCTGAAACAGTCCATTTTGGAATGGTCTTTATGGCTGGGTCCTTTGGGAGGTAACTGGGTCATGAAGATAGAAATCTTGGAACAAGATGAGTGTCCCTTATAAGAAGCAGGCATGGCTCAAGTTCGCTTTCATTCTGTCCCATGAGGACACAACCAGGAACCAGGTCCTCAGCAGACAGAAAACAGACAGCAGACAGCAGAGACAGCAGACAGACAGCAGAGTCTTATGAACTTGAACTTCTTAACCGCCAGAGCTCTGAGAAATGTCTTGTTTTGAGCAACAAGCCTAGGATAATATCTATAACAGCTGAAACTGATGAAGACAATTATATTTAAGGGGAAATTACACCATCTTGTCATCAGGCATATTAGAACCTACCCCAGCACCCAGAAGATGGAGGCAGGAGGATCAAGAGTTCCAGGCCAGCCTGGGCTACACAGAAGGGAGGAGGACAGAGAGGGAGGGGAAAAGAAGAGAGAAGAGGGAGGGTAAGCACCAGTGCCTTCAAAGTACGGAAGGAATTGAACACTCTAAATTCAGAATTTAAGGAAAATATTCTCCACAATTAAGAATGAAATAAACACTATAACTAAAAGCGGCGAGAATGTGACACCAGAAGATTTGCCCTAAGAAAGACTAAAGAGGATTAGGCTAGAAAGAAACAACACCGAATGAAACCGCAAGCCTGCAGGGCGCTATTAGCTAACCATATGGGGGAACACACCGTAACCGATTTAACTTCTTCCTCTAACGCTCTGAAAGGCTGAAGAATGTTAAGGCAGGGCCAGCATGATGGCTCAGAGGGCCAGGGCTCTGGCCACGACCTCTGAAGACCTGAGTTCAATTCCTAGGATTCACATGCTACAGGAGGAGAAATGAGCCCTACGTGTTATCCTCTGACCCCTATAAAGGTGCTGTGGTTATGTGTGTCCACACACACACACTCAGTAAATAAATAAATAACGTTTAAAGACGGAATATAAAACTAAAAATAGTAATTTTATCATAGGGCTTCTCTCATAGGTCTGTATGAAAATATATCATAGTTAGGTCCAAAAGTGGAATAAAGGGTAATGAGATAAAAATGCAATTTCACTAACTGAGGTTTTCATATTTTGCATGAAGTTGTATCATATTACTCCATACATACTGGGATACATTAAGAATTCATAGTCAACCATGATGGCACATGCCTTTAATCCCAGCGCTGAGGAGATCTGAAAGGCAGATCTCTGTGAGTTTCAGGACAGCCTCCAAAGCTCCAAAGTTAGACTTCGTCTCAAGAAATAAAATTACAAAAAAATTCACATTGCAATTTCTAGAGTAATTGTTAAGTCAAATACAAACAACAACAGTGCGTGCGCACACACACACACACACACACACACACACACAAAGCTAAAAAGTCAGTAGCATAATTAATGAAGTACTAAAGAGTAGCCCATGAAGCCGGGTAGTGGTGGTGCACGCCTTTAATCCCAGCACTTGGGAGGCAGAGACAGGCGGATCTCTGTGAGTTTGAAGCCAGCTTGGTCTAAGAGCAAGTTCCAGGTCAGGCTCTATAGCCACTGAGAAACACTGTCTTGAAAAACCAAATAAAATAAAATAAAAATATTAAAAAAGAAAGAAAGCAAAAGAAGAGTACCCCATGAAAAGAAGGCAGGAAAGGAGAAATAGGAACGAAACAAAGATGATTGACATTTTGCTAGTGGTTACATTACACGTGAGTGAGACCCAAGCACTGCCTAGAAGAGATCAGCTGACCTACAAAGGCAGAGTTAAGTAGAAGGTGAAATGATGGAGAAACATACATTGTAAACAGGAAAAAAAAGATGGGGGGGGGTGGATCCACCGTGGCACTGCAATATCAGACAAGGTAAGGAGATTAAAAAGAATGTTTTTTAGTAAGTTTTTAAGTCACTGATCAAAGATACATAGAAATCTCAACTTTAGCCATCAAATTACAGGAATGCAAACATGCAACATGTATAAAGTTGCAACCAGCAGAGCTTTAGGGGTAGGCTGATCATGGGAGCTGGAAATGGCAGTGCCTGTCCCTCAGAGGTTGGTGTGTAGCTCAACGGGAGAGCACCTGCCCAGCACATACAAGACCCAGATTCAATCCCCAGCACCACAAAAGTACTCACAATGGAAGAGTAAAGATTCGCTTTCTTTTTTTAGCACAGAGCTCACCCAGGAATGATGACACAATGGATCCATAAAGTGAGTCTAAGTAGAGTCAAATATTGGAGATCTAACACAGCAGGCCCAGTAACCGCAAGGGAATTAGACTGGAAGCATAAAAGAATGGCATGCCTGACATGTTCAAATGTTTTGTGATGGAACAGCAGACTTTTAAATAACCCTAGGTTGAAGAAGTCTTTAGGAAAATTAGAAAATATTCCAAATTTAATAATAGTGATGGACAACCCAGAGAAATGCATTTGCTGCAACTATGCCAGTACTTAACAGAAAATACACACCCCAAAATTTAGCTTATGTTGGAAAAGAGGAATTCGTTTTCTTGAAATTTTCTTAAATTTAAAGACCTCAGTTTTCACTTTGTTTAAAAAAAGGAGAAAATTAAACCCTGAGCAAACCGGAACTAAGAGAAACATAATAAAAATCAATAAAACAGAACAGAGCAACAACTGAGAAAAAAAGATCAAGAGGAAAAAGAGGAAATAGAAACAGTTAAGGTTAAGAGTGAAAGAGGATGACATCCAGGTCCTACACACTCTGAGACGTGGCAGGACGGCGTTCTGAGATGTTCACACTAATGAATTTAACAATGTAAAAGTCCTGGAGGAATTCCTGGAAAAACTCAAATTACCAAAACAAAAACCAGAAGAGAAAAATCAGATAGCTTGATGCCCGTTAAAGAGATGTACTTTTTAATTAAAAAGTTTCTCACTAAGAAAACTTCAGAGCCAAAGAGTTTCCAACATGGTCTCTTAAGTGTCTATGAAGAAATGTTACCACACCAAGAACTTTTTAGAAAGAGGGGTTTGGTTTGTAGGCTGGCTTTCTTTGCTTTATGTTTAAAAACCACCTATGAGTGAGTACATGAACCACAATCCCAGAGAACCTAGACAACAATGCGGACACTAAGAGAGACTTACCTAGATATAATCTACATGGGAAGTAGAAAGTAGAAAAAGACAAGCTCTCCTGAGTAAATTGGGAGCATGGGGGGAGGGGAGAGGCAGGGAGGGGAGCAGAGAAAAATGTAGAGCTCAATAAATTTCATGGGAAAAAAAAGAAAGAAGGAAAGAAAAGGAAGAAAGAAAAAATAAAAATGCATTGTTTAGTGCTTAGGGAAAAAAGAAAAGAAAAAAGGAAGAAAGAAAAAATAAAAATGCATTGTTCGGTGCTTAGGAAAAAAAAAGGGAAAGAAAACAAGATTTGGGGCCTAACCCAGGCATAGCTTTGGGAGGTGGGCTTGTGGGTCTAAGACCATTTCCTGTCTGTTAAGTGGGGCTTGGGTCTCCTCCTCTCAAACAAGACATTAGCAAAAGCCGTCTTTGAAATGCAGTGTACAAGAGAAACACTAACGGCTATTTACAGGGACATTTTCTTCCATTTAAAAATATTTATTGTAAAAAAAAAAAAGAGGGGTTTGGATTCCTACCACGTCCCCCACTCATCTTGCCTATTGGCCTGCGTAGAATCCGATGAACACTTGATTCTAAACTTAGCCAAATGAGACGCTAGCGGCCGCAGCTGTTCCAGATGTATTTTCATTGCTTGAGCAAATTACCACCACCCCTGGTACCTGCGTACCACTGAGCAGGTGAATGTCTGGTCATCCATGCTCACAAATGAGACCATCAGAGGCGCTTTCCCTCCAGCTAGTGAGTCTAGCACCGCACCTTCCCTGTCTCACCTCGCAGCCATGTTGATCCTCTAACCCTAGGTCAAAATTCAGTCCGTGTATAACTTGATCTTCCTCTTCCAGAAGACACCACATGGGTTCATGACACTGATGACACTAGGCCAACTAGACTAGGCTACAAGTAACACACTGTCTAAAATGGGAAATAAAATTGGCAAAGATTCAGACATCTCAGTGAAAATTTTAACAGTTCAGTGGTGTGGAGCACATTGAAATGTCCCTCAAGGGGTGAAGGATAAGTTGATGGTTCTGGCCACTTCTACAATCACAATAGAGGCACGCACATACTAGGAGTCACTGGATTACACAGGCAACCTTTGGTGAATTCTTTAGTCCAATAACTACGTACACGAAGACCTTAGTGAGTGGGGCTAGAACAAGAAGAGGCTCTGTATTAGGTCCGGGCTACTACAGAAGCTGCACTACCACTTGGCCCATCTCGTAAGTGGATGATGCCCTGGTGCTTGAGGCTTTAGTGGCCCACAGAAATGCTGTGTGGAGGCTTTTGCAGGCCCTAGTAAGCAAACCACAACCCAGATCCTAATGAGTTGGAGTCTTGGTGTTCTCTGTGGATTACTACCTTCTTTTTGAGAAACGACTTTAACAAAAGACAATGATCTACCTTACCCTACCCAGCCTTCTCATCAGGAGCCAGGTGTTATCAGCCTTATCAAGCCGTTAAGTACAGAACGCTTACTTAACGGCATCCCATCATTGCAGTTTGGTTTCTGGTGCTGTGATGAAATATCAGAACTGAAAGTGACTTGAACAGAAAAGGTCCAAGGTCCATTTGTCTTGCAGGTTACAGCCCATCACCAAGGGAAGTCAAAGCAGGAATCTGGTGCAGAACCTGAAGAAGAGACCAATGAGGAGTGCTGCTTACTGGATTGCTCGGCTTCCTTTCCTATACAGCGCTGTACCTTCCTATACCTGCCAAGGGATGGCATTGCCCACAGAAGGTGGGGCCCTTCTATATCCATCAGTTACTGAGAAAATGTCCCACAGGAGTGACCACAGGTCAACCTGATGGGTTTAACGATTAATTAAGCTTCCCTCTTCCCAGGTGCGTCAAGCTCACAACCAAGATTAGCTTCTACAACCATGAATTGCATGGGAGAATACTTACAGCATTGCTCTTGAGTGGCATCTAATGGCCTCATATGACTCTCAACTTGTACTTCCCTTTCTGAGTAAGAACACTGAGAGTTTCCCCTTGGTGCTCTAACTATCTTGGAAGTAACATGAATGGGAAGTTGGCAACAAGGGAGCTCAGGGTTGAGATAGGTAGATGGTCTTCCCTGAATGGGCAAAGAAAGGGAAGTCATTTGTGTTCCTTGTGAATGCTCCAAAAAGGATGATCTCAGAAGAGTGTTTTAACAGTGGCTACAAGACACTTCTCAGGGGGTACAAGTTTGTCTTTTCCCCAAGCTGTATGTCCAAAGTGCTCTTGGACAGAGTAGTCATGGTACAGGGAGGAAGACTGCATGGGCTCAGCAGCATGGACTTCTAGTTTCCACAGTCAATCTGTGCCAGGCCTCCTTAGCCGCCTTCCCCAGGGAAAGGTGAGTGTGCTATCTGCCTGTTCCGCAGCCCCACGATGCAGGACAATCAGATGCAATAGGGAGTCAAGTTAAAGCAGGAATTCAGTTTATTACTGTGAGCGTCAGCTTATATAGGTGTGATACGGGGGTACCTCCAGCCAATGAGAGACAGCCAAGCCCTCCCTCTGGCTGGAGGGTCATCTACCTAGATTTTACTGTCCCAGCCTCACTGGGTAGCTTTGAGACTATTCTTCAGACTTGAGCCAGGCTTTTTTCTGTCCTACAGGCCTTGAGGTACAGGCCCTGAGATAATTTTGGCCCAATAAATCTGGACACAGCCAGTGTTGAACATCGGATAGGCCACAGCAGAGACTGAAACTGAGTCTTTAATATGTACGATTAGCCAGGTGATGGTTTAAATAGTTATGGCCCCAATAGACTCATGTTTTTGAACGCTTGGCCTACAGGGAGTGGCACTATTAGGAGGTGTGGTCTCAATAGGGTAGATATGGCCCTGTTGGAGGAAGTGTGTCACTGTGGGGGGTGGCCTTTAAGGTTTTGTATGCTCCAGCAATGCTCTGCATGGGATAGTTTACTTCCTGTTGCCTACAGATCCAGATGTAGAACTCTCAGCTCCTTCTCCAGCACCATGTCTGCCTGCACACTACCATGTCCCACCATGATGATAATGGACTAAACCTCTGAAACTGTAAGCCAGCCCCAATTAAATGTTTTCCTTTATACTAGGTTATGGTATCTCTTCACAGCAATAGAAACCCTAAATAAGGCAGTCAGTTGCTTTGTTATGTGGACTACTCCCACCATGGAAAGATCAATACTTGGTTCTTACTAGAATCAGTTCTTCCTATGGTTATGAATATGTAGGTTGTCTACAACATCTCCGATAAACCTATCATCTGTAAGCTTACCAAATGCCTCATTTGCCATTGTGATATTACACACAGTATTCTTCTGATCAAGGAGCTCACGTCATAGCAATGGGCATACAGCCACAGTATCACAGCCATGTAATGCCCTACCAACCTACAGGATAAAAGAATGGTAAAACAGTCTTAGGGGAATTCTTCCACAGCACAGGCTAGCCAACAATACCTCATGTCCCTGAAGCAATGTCCTTTAAAAAGCTACCAAATGCACTGAGTTGACAAGGAATATATAATGCTCCTTCTAACACAGTTAAGATGCACATGATCAGTAAGAGAAAATGAGGACCTTTTGCTTCTAGAGAGCCACTAGAAAAACATTTGTTTCTCATCCTTGTGACCATAGGCTCTGCTGGTCTAGAGTTTTTGGATCCAGTGGGATAGAAATTATACTGGCATCTGGCCAGTTTGGATTCCTCATTCCTCTTAGTCAATAAGCAAAGAAGAGGACTTACTGCACTGGCTGGGAGTGTTGACTCTAATTTCCAAGCAGAAATTGGGTTGGTACTATACGAAAGTGTTCAGGAACAGCATGTTAGGAAGTCCCTTAGACTGGTTCTGAGTAAAACCTGCTATAAAAATAAATGTCTGTGTGCTCCTAGATTCATATGTTCTAAGCCATAATCCCTAATATGGAAGCATTTTAAAGTGGTACTTTTGAAAGGAAATGAATTTGTTAGGATTGAACTCTTGGGGAATCAGTGACCTCCCGTGGGAGTCGATCTCATATTCTGTATGTGAGTATGTGCACATGCAAGCAGAAGGCACCACTTACAAACCAGGAAGAGGACCCCAACTGGAGCCAAACTGGCAGGAAGCTTCCATTGTCTAAGGCACCCATTTTATGATACTTTGTTTTAGGAGCCTGGGCGATTAACAACCCCCATTCTCTGCAGTCAGTGGATGGAAAACGACAGCAACCCTGCGCAGGCAACACTGCTAAGTAATTGACTGACAGCCCCAACCCTTCAGGAATGAAAGTGGGGATCCCCTTACGAGGCAAACCCCACATTCAGCTAATGTGCTGGCTGAAAGCAAAGGGAATATGGAAACGGTGGTGGAAGGTAGTTAACAGCACCACCCATTGCTATGTGACAGACTGTAGAAATAAGGGCTGTAATTATCATGAGTAGTTCTTTCTTGTTTTGTTATGAACATGTTTATATCCAAAACCTGGTTTCCTTCCCTCTCCGAGCCTCATATCACCTAACAGAAGTTTCTAACCTTAGTTAACTTTATGTCACAGTATTGAAGTTATAGACTACCAAAGAGAACAGTGCAGATCACTCAAGGCCTTTGCACCCTCTCCTGGGTGCAAGTTTGTGCTCTGGTTATGCACAGAATCATTGTACCACATTATATAGAGTATGGCCCCGTTCTTGGCTCTGGCTATTTAACTGTGACTTAAGGAAATGGGTAAGGGTGTAAGTTACAAGGCCAGCTTGAGTGGTCAGTTTTATCATCAGCTCCACTCAGTCATCCAGGTGTTACCTGAAGGTATTTTGTAGATATTGGTAAGAACTACGTGTAGTGGGTTTTAAGAAGATCTATTATCTGAAACCACCAGTTGAAAAAGTAATGTCGTGGTTTCTCTGAGAAAGAGAAAGTCTGCAGAGTGGCACTCCAGCTTCTGCTCATGGTACCTAGCCTGCCCTTCCTGGTGGCATGCACACACACCAGGGCTCTTTTACCCATGGAACATCAGCCGATACATTCTGAACTCCTTTTATAAAAGCAAAGAAAGTCAAAGGCCAGTATTTCCCATAAACATAAAAATTCATAATAAAAATTTAAGAACAATAATACATTCAGGACTGGAGTAAAAGTGAAGTACTTGGAAATCAATCATTGAAATCCATTACTGTAGCTCAATAAAAGAGAAAAGCCATACCATTGTCTCAATGGGACAGAGAATCACTTGACAAATTCTATATTTGTATATGGTAAAAATTTGCCATAAATGAAAACTAGAAGTGAACTCTCCTGAGGATGGTAAAGAATCTCTATGAAAGTGCAGGCTGCCCCCAGCTGAGGAGAAGCCTTAGGCTACGGTGTATGTCTCATTGTTTATAGTCACCACTGAACATAGAGGCTATAACCAGTGCGATAAAGCAGGAAAAGAAATATCATAACTAAATTTTATAAAAGGTAAAACCACCTTTTTTTAATATATAGCAAGACTGCTTATGTTGAGTCAAGACTCTACCATTTAATAGCCTTGTGATTTGATACTAAATATGTTTTGCAGTAAGCCTACACTATAAAATAATGACACCAAGTTAGGAGTGTGGAATGAACTAATACACATGTGGTTAGCATTGTGTGGGGCTTAAGATGCATTAGTGTTGATAGTACTGGCAACTTAAAATGATTCTACTTTAACCAGAGTTTATATACCTTTTGATCTGTCAAAAATATTCTTATTTTGTTTATGAATTTTTATATTTACCTTCATGAAGAATCAGTTTGCAATTTGTGCTGTGTTTTAGTTTCGCGATTTTCTGGTCTTACAAAGAGCAGTTGGGAATATATCAGTGAAAGTTGCATTAGAAAACGAACACTAGGATATATGTTGCAAATGTGTGTGTGTGTAGGTAGGTTTCTATGGGCACAATACATGTTTTACCCTCCTTTGATCCATCAGCCAACTTTTGGGTTGATTTTACTCTTTGGCTCATTTTATGAGATACAAAGACAGAAAGGTTCAGCAATCTGTCCTAGGTTGCATTGCTCACCATTGGCTGGGTTGGGATATCATTTCCAGGCCCCTTTGTCCCACCGTTGCCACTGCTTCCTAGCCATGTACAAAATAGCTTCCGACTGACCTCAGCAGATTGTGTTTAGTCTTTGTGTACGGATAGAATTAGTCACGAGCATCATTCTAACTGTCCAAATTAACACTGCACACGTGTGTCAGATGAATCCAAACTGTTGCTGAAGGCAGGGGAAGAGAGAAGAGGGAGGTCTACTCTTCATTCCAAGTGATTTGGATTGACACCAGATTTCGAGATTCTGCTCTGGAGATAAATCAGGGTCTGTTGTAAATGAAGTCTCACCACATTCAGCATCTAATTTTTGCTGGAAATCAAGGAAGCAGCACCTAAAACATGACCTGTCTCAGAGCCTGTACAAAGTCACTCTGCATTGCTGTTGCTAAACATTGGCCCAGAAGTATTTCATTAACTACTCACTTGCTGTAGATGCTCTCTAGTTACCATAGAAACTTCGGAGGCAAAGCTTGTTTTTAACCCTTGGACTAAGTTTGCTACCCAGCCCTATAGCTCTATTTAAAGATTCCCCTTGTTATTTTAAACTCTTCCCTTTCTGCTCGCTTGTTTGCTTCTCCTGCTAGACAGCCCAATCAAGCTCGTTCATGACCTTCAAACTGCCACTTACATGATTTTCAAGGCACAGTTCCTGAGGGTGGAGGGCTACGGCCAATGGTGCTTTTGTATGTTTATCTGTGAAATAGACTTGGGTTACAACAGATTTTCCTTAAGTCGAGGTTTCACTTCATCAAAAATAAAATGAACTGTCTTGTTTCTATTCTCTCCGTCAAATGAACTTCCCAGCCAGCCCAGGTCTTCATAGGCCTCATGAGTCCCCAGCCAACTCCTCAGACAGCTGTTAAGTGCGAAGTGTCTACTTTCTAGAAGCCCTGGGTCTTCCTGTCCTCCCACCAGTCCAGTCCTTGTGGATTTGCCAAATACAGCACAAAACTGTGCTGGCCTCTACAGCTTCCCTTCCGTGGGGTGCACGTATGTCAGGGTACTTCACAGCCAGTGAGCCCCCACGATGTGAGCTCCTGCGCCCCCCCCAGTGGCATCTTCCTAACACTGTCCCTCTATTCCCCTGCCTGGTGTCCACATGGAAACTCTCATCTGGTTGCAATTGACTTTGTTCTGCAGGAGAGGGGTGGGTGTGGGACAACCGGGTAGCATTTGTTAGGGTCATTCATTCAGGGTCTGACCTTGGGCTGGTTCAGAGGGAAGGTTGAAGAACAGATGTTGAGCATTTTTTAGAAGCTAAAGAGACCCGTAGAGTGTAGAAGGATTGATACTGAGATCTTCATATATGGAGTCAGGTATCACCACTGAGGGCAATTTCACATAAATACCATGCTTCCCCTCAAAGACAGATCCCAGTCTTCCAGAGGGAAGGTAGAGGCAGGGCTTCTGTGCCAGGGCATGCCTGCCACTCCATCTGGCCTAGCCTCTCAAAGTGAGAGTGCAAATTGTACAGTATGATAGCCTACTGAGGCACCTGAAGCTGCAGGCAGGTCCCACTGCAGGGGTGCTGCCCACTCGTGGGAGCTCTTCAGAGCCGCCACTGCCCAACAGCTCCAGAGAGAAGCCTGATGGCTCCCATCAACATGGCGGAGGGAAACTGCTCTGTTCTGTGGTTACCACCGAGCCCCTGAGATGCACCAGCTCATCAGTAAGACATCCCCGAGAGATGAAAGGACCTGTGGGTTGCCAACATGGTCCATGTCTCCCTGCAAGCATGGCCAGAGGTGGCCACCGGGGGTGTGTACAGCCAGCTCTAGGCTCTAGGTATGTCTTTAAAGCGACACTACAAGTACAATACGTCCTTTGGATATTAGGAGCTGCAGACTCCGTTCTCTGACTTATGGGTCTTTGGTGCTCTCAGGTGTCTTCAACCACACAGCAAAAGCCAGCACACGGTAGATGCTGGCTTAATGTGAACTAACTTTCTAGTTGTATTTTTGCTATAAGTAACGGGCTCCTTTTTAAAATAACATCTTTTTAAAATAACATTTCCTATACAATAAAAGACCCTCCTGTCTAACCTTCATAATTTAGGGGAAGGGGTAGAAAAGTGATTAGAGCCTTTGCCTATCTTGCACAAAGCCTTGGATTTTATGCCCAGCTCAGCTAGTGTCTGATTCAGTGGATTTTGGTATTTGAAGAGATGGGCAATTATCTAGAATATAACCCTACTCTAAAACATTCTGTAGCCATTAATCCCAACTCCCCACTCTTTTCCCCAAGGCCTCAGAAAGCAATGACCTGTGTTCCGTTCCCAACCACCACCCGATGGTTTTCAGGTCTCTCTGCAGAGGAACACAAAGTCGAATTCCAGCAGGACCACTGTCTTCAGCAAGCATCCCCGTGTTTTCCAGGGTCTAGCAAATCCATTCTCATCATTCCTATCATTAAAACAACAGATGGCTGAAGCCTTCTCCAGGCCAAGGCCGTGTCTCTGTATTGCCAAACATGTTGATGAGCGCTGCAACTCAGCCCAGAATCACTGTGAAAACAAACGTGAAATACCTGGGCGTCGCCAAACGGATCCAGGCCTTTTCCAGCTTTCACATCAGGCCACAGCTGCATGGGTGACTCCTTCCGACCCAGTGACTCTTAGTGGTGGCATGCCAGATCACTCAGGGGTCAGGACTGGCCTGAGAGGGCAGTGCTGATTTCAGATGAAGCTCCCAATACGGAGGGGTGAGGCTGGAGCCTGAGGTCTAAGGCGCAGGGAAGAGGCTGCTCATGAGCCAGGTAGATGGCTAAGCATTGCCCACGAGGAGTAGGGGGAGGCTGCAGCATGGCCCACATGAACTGCTGCCATCTCAAATGGAAACAGCGGCCAGTTGGGGGGCAGCGCTGTGAAGGTACAGGGGATCTTCGCTACTCTGATCTGAGAATCACAACTGGGAGGATGTTGATCTTCCTGTAGCAGCTGAGCCTCTTTAGAAAATGAAAAGGAGGGAAGAAAACATTTCCATTTCCAAGAACACCATAGCAGCTTCCCTTGGAGGGAGCTCTGCATGCTACATCTAGAGGACTTGTTAGCATGTGACTTTTCCAGCCCAGAATATGAGCTTTCTGCGAGGAGAGTCTGTGTCATCTCATTTCATGTGCTTGGCATATAGTAATTACTGGGAAAGACTTATTTATTGGGCAAGAATTTCTAAGTGCCTATTTCTAATATTTTCCCACAGAACTCAGTGGCATTAGAGAGAAAGAGTATCCTTCTCCCAGAATGACTATATTAAGAAGGGCAGTTATAATAAAATGTAAATGTGTACTTTTAAGGATGCTATTCTTATCAGGGGGAGAAACGGTGCTGGGCAATGCATCCAAGAGGAAAATCTGTGAGCTGAATAAAGATTTTTAAGGCCACAAAACATGCAGTCTAAGCCGGCAGAAGCAGGTTCTTGACACCAGGACAGAGACAACAAACACCTGACATGCACATCAGCCCTCCCTTCTACGCTTAGGGAAGGCCCAGCCATTCAGGTCAGGCTGTTTCTGTTTGCCACCAAATCCAGGCTCAACTTTAGACTCTTTACCAGCACTATTTCATGGGGCTGTTCCTGGGTGGTTGATGAGGATACACACCTGGTAATTTATCAGCCATGAGGAAAGACAGGGCCATGAAAACCTGTGAGGCCATCTGGGGGTGGGGGGGCTTGAGAGGCACCTCCTGGTCTGGACTAGTTGAGATTCAGACTGTTGTCTACATGCAGAGCGACTTCATTTGAACTCAAGGACCGGTGCTGGCGTTGGATCTGAGACCCAGGCAGCCAAAGGACCTTAGACAGCCAGAGTCTAAAAGTCAGGTGACCCAACAAAGCCAGTTATCCCCAAACCTGAGTGCGGAGGAGGAGGCAGTTAGCTGAAGAGGACATAAATAGTATTCATTTCTTACCAGCTGGGTGAATAATTGCATCTTCCCAGGAAACCTGCCTCGGAGACAAGCTGCCTCTTCCTGAGGATGCGCTGCCCATGCAGAAACCCAGGTGGATACGGTTTGATAGCATCAGCTGCATCTGCCCTGTGACACTGGGGAGGACAGACCCGAGAGTGAAGGGTCCCTGTCTGAGGGTTGGGAAAGCAGATTTAGCGAGAGCTCTTTCTTCTCCTGACTTCCAAGGAGGGGACAACAGAAAATTACAGTCACGTACTGTATAGCATTTCAGAAAGCAGCAGACAGCACACAAGATGGAGGTCTCACAGACTCTATAACTAGGGACATTGTAACTGTCCTAGTGTGGAAGTATATTCTGTGATGTTCACAGGGCTTTAAAAATCTAGCAGTGTAGTTCTCAGACCTATGAGTCAGCCTTGAGGATGGCCCTTTCTTTGGCCTTTGTGTGAACCTGAAATGTTTACATCCGTCTTCAGCCGGGCTCTGTAGGACATGGGGTTTTGGTTTCTTTTGGGGTAGAAGAATTGAAAGCCAGCTACATGCCTGCTCCTCTGATGTACAGTGAGCCAGCTGAGATCAGAACAGGGGCTCCCTTTGTTCAAGATGCTAATCCCACTGAGCAGTGCTGACTTGCCCAGGCTGCCGGTAGAAAGGCTGCTACATCCTTGACTGTCTGAATGTCTAACAGTGACATCATTGTAACCAGAACAGCCCTGAAGAGAAGTGGGCAGGAGCTTCCATGTGTCTAATTTTTATGGCGTTTTGCCTCTAAGAGCCAGAAGTATTTTCTTGCCTTACAAAGAAGGGACTTGATAAACGCAAGCTTTCAGTGTTGATAACATCCTTCCAATACGCACGTTTGATTAAGCATCAGAAGACCAGTGTATGGGACACAGGCATAGTGTGCATACTGCTGCCTCCGGCTAGGGACAGGGGAATGAAGGGAACAGTCAAAAAGTGGGGATAGGTGCACTGATCCCCGCAAGGATCCCCTCCACGCCAAGGCCCTGACTTGTAAATGGAAACAGGAGTAAGACTCACACACTCAGGTTGCCTTGAGTTTTACTTCAGATGAGTATGTCTTAAAGAGAGCTACAACCATTTTGCCGCTACGTCATAATAGCACCTAAGTCTATTGAGTAGTGGGAATTAAGGTGAGGTTAAGAGGAAGTTAAGCCATGGTGGCAACAGCATCGCTACCACTGGGGAATGCTCCCAAATGCCAGCTAAGCTGGTTGCTTGATGAATTCCCTTCCTAGCTCAGAAAGCCCACTCCCAATCTCCTTTCCTTCTTCATGAGGTTTGGACCCTCCCCCAAGCTGGACTCAGTCTCTGGCATCTTCCTCAGCCAAGCCTTATAGCTTGCCAGGAGGTCAGATCCAAAACATTATTGCAACAGCAATAGCAAACAGCTCCAAAATGACAATGAAAAACTGAACTATGGAAGCAGACAGCCCGTCTGGGAATGCCACCAGCATGATAAGTCACAACAGTGAGGCTCCAGGTTTCCAGGTCAGGAGCCAAGCTGGCAGGGGTGGTGCAAGGGTTGCCAGGACAGTTGCCCTCTTGGTTTCTGAAGAGTGATGACTTTTATATTAATATGAAGATTTCTAAGACCAGGAAGAAAAGCCACCGGGAGCTAGAGAAATGGCTCAATGGAGAAAAGGACTTTCTTCTCAGTTAAGAGAACCTGAGTTCAGAGCCTCACCCAAGAAAACAGTGGGTGGCTCAAAGATTCCAGTAACTCCAGCTCCAAGGAATCCAGTACCCTCCTCTGACCTCTGAAGGCACCTGCACATGCACACACACACACACACACACACACACACACACCCCAATAGTAAATAAAAAAGTAAAGCCATTGGAAAAAATGTGAAGGCAGGACTTCAAGGCCTGATGGCTTCCAAAAGCTGTCACATTAAAAAATAATAAGTGGGAAAATGCATAGGTCAATAAAAAACAATGCAAAAATACTAATAAACTTTTCTGTACACCCTTCAGCGAGATCTTGCCTCTTTCAAAGCACCTGGTCTTGTACTCAGACCAGAAGGGACTCTAAGTTTTGCATGGCAGCAAGAGTTCAATGACCCTTCACCCATTACATGAGTTAGTTTTTCGTTGCTGACAAAATACGCCTGAGACAGACAAGTTAAGGCAGGGAAGATTTTGAGGGGCGCGGGAGGGGGGCAGGCTCGTGGTTTCAGAACTTTCGGTCCATGCTCCACTGCTTTTAGGAGTGCTCTCTGAGTCAGGACTTCTTAGAATGAGACCCCGAGTGCACTGGCTCAGGGCACCAGGAAAAAGAAAAGATGGTGTTTTATAACAGGCAGAGAGAGCGCCATGCCAAAAAGACATATGCAAGAAAGCTGCTCATTTCACAGTGGCCAGGAAGCAGGGAAAAAAATAGGTAGGGCCCAGGTACAAGAAATAACCTCAAAGGGTCCTCAGCTCCCAGCAACCTTCAACTTGGCATGCTTTCCTAACAGCCCACTCAGCTATGAACTCATCAATGGATCAATCCACCAACTCGGGAACAGGCTTTGGACACAGGAGCTTTAAGGATACTTCCATCCAAACTGTGACCACTGCCTACCTGGACATAATACTGGTACTGAAGGGATCAGGTGGCCCCTGTGCTGGAGAAGCAGTGGCTAGTGGGGTAAGCAGAAAGTCCAGAGGAACACAGAACGGCAGAAAGACCACTGTCACCAAGCCTCCGTCCTCACCAGCCATCCCCGTCACAGCCACTGGTTCCCTGGGGCAGCCAGGGAACTTGCAGCTCAGGCTTCTAACGTGCATCTCTAGCAGAGAACCAGCCTGCCATGTCTTCAAAACGACTTCCTGGTTTAACTTTCCTTCTCTTCCTTCCTTCATCCCTAAGCCTGGGTAACGCCATCTCATTCTGGGATGCTTACAATGGTCACAACGTGACATTCTCAGGACAGCCGTCTCCTTTCTAGTCTTCTAGAAACTCTTCCTAAACTGCTCCAGAAAAGCATTAAACTCTCTTATTCTCAGGATATCTGAAGCTCAGGCCTCTCAGGCTTCCAGAATCTTCCAAACAACCCAGCCCAACTTCTGGTGCTCATGGGAGCTCTGGACTCTCTACCCACAGCTCCTCCCTGCTCCTCTGCCTCATGCTGAACTTGTCTCTGGATTCATTTCTTATCCTTTCTCCCTGCAAAGCCTCTCTCACTCTGCCTACTCAGTTGCTTCTTCTTCAGGCCCACCTATGGCCCCTCAGTCTTCATAGGCCTCCAGGATCCCTCGTCTAGTTGAATGTGGCTCTTGCGAGTTTCCGATTGTCTCCTCTGCCTAATTAGCAGACAAGGGATTGGAAATCAAGGTTTCCCTTTGCCTGGACTCCCCAGAATCAGGACAGAGTATCATATATGGATAGGGGAGGGTCATAGTTCATACTTGTTGGTTTTCTAAAGTCCAGGGTGGTCTTGAATTGCTGCTAACTCATACCACAAATGTCCGTTGACTGTCACTTACACCCTGTGGTCTGTGTCAGATCAGGATCTGAAAGAGACAGTCAGAGAAAGCTCTCAGATTGGTGGAAATGAGATAGACAGTTTAACGAGCAGTTCTAGGCTAGGATGGCCCGAGGGTACCATGCTAGGGAACAGATAGCATGCTACAAGAGACCATAATGAAGGCACCTAACACAGTTAGGGACATAATGGATGGGCTTCTCTGAGCTAGTACTTTTTAAAATAAGAAAAGGGTATCTTAAAATAGCTAGAAGAGTTTTAACACAGCTTGATCATTTGGTAGGAAAACACCTTAATATTTTTCCATCTACTTAAGACTTATTTTTATGCTGTAAGTAATTATTAAATGATAATATAATTGCCCGTGTGCACCTATTACCTAGACAGACCTATTTATCCACCTGTCTATATATTCTCCACCTTGATCCAAAAGAAATATACAATGACTTAAGGTCATATCTTGCTTAAGTAGAAGTCATTAGGGAAACTGAGTCAGCTGGGCCCAGAAAGCGCGAGTATGGAACGGAGACAGAGAAAGATGAATTAGCCATATGTACACCAAGAAGACCTGTTCACTTGCTAATGGGACCACAGTAAAAGCCTAGGGGTGCATTTTCGGTAAGATCTCTGTAGATTTCCTGCTGAACTGCCTGAGCTGAGGTGGCGGTACTCACAAGTGGAGGGCGGGGAGGAAGAGGGAGGAGAGAGGAAGGGACTGGATGCCCCCATACAGAACACTCCTCCTGGCCACTGCTCCTTGAGCACCAGTGCTATTCATAGCA
This sequence comes from Ondatra zibethicus, assembly GCA_004026605.1. Taxonomy (NCBI): domain Eukaryota; kingdom Metazoa; phylum Chordata; class Mammalia; order Rodentia; family Cricetidae; genus Ondatra; species Ondatra zibethicus. Next base: position 30,617 of record PVIU01004671.1, read on the forward strand.
CTTCCTTTTCAACCAGAATGTGGGAACAATCTGACTGCCAAGCTATTATGAACAAAATGAAGAGGCTGTCTCTATACAAATCTGTACTCCCTTCCTATTACAGGGAGCCAAAGGACTCAGGCCCATCCCAGCTGGGTCTTCACACGTGCAATAATCTGGGCAGTACATTCCCCAAATAGAGAGAAGGCAGGATTTATAGGCCACTCATTTTCCTGAACTCGGAGTCATAGCCTTGATGTGCTGGTGCTTTATTATGCTGCTTCTGGGCTATTTATTTAATATTGTTTCATTAAAATTTAAAGAACACAACTGGTTTTGCAAATAAAACATGAAATGCCAGAGTGCAAAAATGGATGGTTAAATTCAACAAATGCTTCCAGTTTCTGAAGGAACTGAAGTGTGATATCTGTTCATGCAGGAGGATATATAATGTTTTGTAACTAAAGACTTTTCTGGTCACATAGAGACCAGTGAACATGGAGGCATGGGGCTTCCTAGCAAACTGAACTTCATCATAATCCATCAAAACGCCACGGCCTTCCATGCCTGTGCAGAGCAAGTGGCAGACGTCAGCACCTCATGCTAAGCATTCAAAACAAGATCTCTTCTCTGTTTTCCACGGGGACAGCAAAAGGCTATGGAACACACTCAAGGCCTCAGAACTATTGATGGGTTTGGAAACAGGAAGGCCCTGGCTGCGGTATTCAGCCACACTAAATGGGCCAGCATTATCCACCGCCCTGCGACATGAGTTAATTGTGCTTGCTGAGCTTTGACGCTGGGAACACTGGGGAAGGCTGTGTGTAATTAGGAGCTGGCCTAATGAGAAGGGCCTCGCTCACACCACATGCCCAGTTTTTGTCCTCAAAGGAGAGTGCCAGTCAGAGAAAAGGGGAGCCTCCAAGGAGAGGCATTTACAAAGAATTCCGAGGATGTGTGATGATCTCGTTACAGCCACTTTGGGGGTAGAGAAGAGATTCCCAGGCAGAATTTAAGCCGGGACTGTGGCAAGTGACAGACCAGCAGTCACAGTTGTGCATGGCGAGCTTCAGGCTCTGGGGTGGAGGAATAAGATGTGCCTTTGTAATAAATCCTTCCTGGTCCAGTGCGAATGGCTTCCAGGTACTTACAGGGCTCAATGGTCAAGTATTTCATCTTGCTCTACCTTCTGCACAGTAAACAACATAGGCATTGTTAGGCTTTTCAGACTTAAGACGAACCTCATCCAGGTCGGTTTCAAACCCTGAGGCTCATTGTGGGACCCTTTCTTATAAACATTAATAAATGACTCCCATCATTCTTTAGGAAAGCAGAAATCGGTCTTCTCGATGTCTTGGGAAAGCCTCATGATGAGGAGAGTTTGTGGGTTCTCAGCACAGCTCAGCTATGAAATAAAACCCCTTGGAAAAGAGGGCCTCATTTGCTAAATCACAAAGCTTCCTTAATTTCTCTAACTTCTATCTTGATTTTTTATTTTGTTTTTGAGACAGAAACTCTGTGTTGTCCAGACAAACCTTAAATTTACAATGCCCCTGCCTCAGTCTCCAGTCCGTTGGAATTACTGGCATGTGCCACTTTGCCCAGTTCATGTGTAATTTCTTGACTGTCCAAACACGTCATTCTCTTTTACAAAGATCCCAGCAGTCTGGCCACATCCAAATGGCCCTGCTCTCCTGTTTTCAGCCCTGGGTATGGTTTCCAGTATGGCCTCCTCTGTGGCCCACCTCAGTCATTCAGCTCCACCGCAGCCGTCTGGCTGCTGAGTTGTGCTTAGAGCTCCAAGCAGATGTGGTACAGAGACCAACCAACCATTGAGCTCAACCATGACCATAGACAGAATGTTAGGATCTGTGGGAAATGTGGTCCATCATCTCCAGGTGTTGTATGAGGAGCGGGCTGTGTCCCAGCGCCTGGCTCCCAGCCGCCCAGGTAGCTTAACCCCCAAAATAACCACATGGAAATTGTATTAATTAAATTACTGCCTGGCCCATTATATCTAGCCTCTTTTTGGCCAACTCTCACATCTTGATTTAACCCATTTCTAATAATGTGTGTTCACCACAAGGTCGTAGCTTACCAGGAAAGATCCTATCCAGCGTCAGTCTCAGACAGGAGTTTTATGGCGTCTGCCACACTGCCCTTCTTTCTCCCAGCATTCCGTTCTGTCTACTCCACCTACCTGATTTCTGCCCTATCAAATGGCCAAGGCAGTTTTCTTTATTCACCAATAAAAGCAACACAAATACAAAAGAACCTCCTACACCATCCAGGGATACTGCTCAGAAGTAATCTTACTGCTATTGGAAGTCCTCTTCCCTGCTTGATGAGAGTGTATATACAGTTGGCCGTAACTAGTTGCCGTGAAGGCCTCATGCCTTCCACCTCAGCAGCTCTCCTTCTGTCACCCCACATCCTTAAAAACAAAACAAAACAAAAAGATGACTGATTTTACACTATGTGTATGAGTGTGTTGCCTGTATGCGTGTAAGTCTACCACATGCATGAAGGTGCCCATGGAGGCCAGAAGAGGGTGTTGGATGCCCTGGAGCTGGAGTTAGAGGTGGTTGTGGGCCTTCTGAGCTAGATGCTGGGAACTTCACTTGGATCCTCTGCAAAAACAGCGCATGCTCTTAACCATTGAGCCACTCTCCAGCCCTCATCCTGCATTCTTAGCCCTGGTGTAGATCTCCCTATGAAAACCACAGCCAGCTGCTTGCAAACCCCTTTCTCACCAAGCTCTTGAAGGCAGGGGCCCTCATTTACTTGCCTCCGAATCTCCACTGTCCCCAACAAGAGCTGCAAGGAGACCTTCCCCATCAGCAAGTGTGTATCTTACTCTATCAGTCAAGCGGACAAATCTATTTAATTATTTCATAATTCAAAACACATTTCCCCAACTGGCCTGTGAAAATATCATGAGGGAATCTGCCAGACTGGATCCCTTCTAAAACCTCAAGTATTCCCCTGACATTTAATATTTCAATAAAAGTGGAGGCTAGCCTAATTTGTGATGATCTCCTTCGTAGTGAACCCATGTTAGGACCCAATCAGTGTCTACCCCCTCTTTACATGTCAGCAAGCTGTCTGTTTGATGGCCCATTCTATACATTTGCTGGGACTACCACAGAGGTCACCAGCCTGTGCTTTCCAGAATTTACCTCTGAAACCCAGGGTAACAGTTATTGATTCCTTGTTCGCTTGTCTGAAGATTGTTTAAGAGTAGTTCCTCAGCCACGAGTTTAAATTATTTTTGTTGTCTATGACAAATTTTTCTGGTCTTAGAGACTTGAGTGCATTTAAAATAATATCGTTCACTGGAGAGTCCCCCACCTCTTCAGGGCATCTTGCCATGATGATTATCAGCTCTGTGCTGACAGACTGGACACAAGTACCAAAGTGCTTGAAGCGGATTTACCACGAAGCTAATGAAGCTTCAGATACCCTCATTTTGTATTCTTTTTCTCTTCTTAAAACCGGTCTTCTAAACTGTCTGACTTGGATCTGCCTCTAGGCTTTATGGGAGTTCATATATTATGCTTCCGCTGCAAATGTTCTTGTGGGCAATGCCATGACCAGTCTACCAAAGCAACAAGTGAAAACCGTGGGCGTGTACTCTACATCTACCAAGAGACTGACACCAACTTTCATCAAGTTACTTGTTCTTTTGTTTTCTCACAATATGGGGGCATTAATCCTTATTTTGGTGTTAGCCGAAAGTTACTCAATGTTGACTGACTATGAGTACACCCTACCTAAAAGTAATTTGGTAAATAAAATTGGCTACTTCTTCACATATGAATGCAGAGAGTCACACCAGTGGAATGCGTATTTACTCCGTGAAGGAAGTTATCTAATTAACAAGTCCAGAGCAGAGAAAATAAGACTTGCAGCCAGGAGAACTGGCTTCTGAACACATGCCAAGAAGCAGCAGAAGGCTGAGCACACCCTTTAATCCCTTGGAGTCTTAGTTTCCTCATCTGGAAAATAGAGATGCCAACACCTCCTCACGAAGACGCTGTGAAAAGTGAGATCCTACATACTAAAATTCTCTGTGAACTTTGGAAGTAATTTATAGATGCAGGGTATTTCTATCACCCTGAAACTATAAAATTATACTCAGCTAACACAATTTTGTAAATCTCAAGACTGTATACACCAGTGGGAGGCACGCGGGGCAGGAGCCAAAAAGTCAGAGAATAAAGATGCAAATATCAAATGTTATAACAGGTACCGTTGACTTACAGGAAATAAGTGCAGCATCCAGCTTTAAAGGAACCCAGGCCACATCCTTGCTGTCTGCGCACAGCAGATCCTGGGCTACACTAGTGTCCCAGGATCCTTAGACTTGCCACCTTTCCTTGTCATTTCCAAGCACACCCCCACAATCCCTTCGTTAATAGCCCGCTCTGCTGACGCCCAGCTTCCAACCCAGGAAATAATATCTAGATTTGTAAAGTGCTTGCACCTGAAAATCTAATAATGCCCTATGCTTGCTTCTGACTTGGGGGTTGTTCTTTCAACCAGAGAAATAACCTTGGGAAATCGTCGCAGGTTTCCGCGCGATGTGAGAAGTCTTCACACCCTTGGGCAGTGTCTGATCAGTCAGCTTTCAGGACTCTCTGAAGGGAGAGTCTTTGGGAGGCAAAGCTGGGCTTTTCTTAGCTCAGCGGAACAGCAATTTAAACACAGACTCCTCTCCTTACAATCTGTTGTTTTACAAGGAAGGCCTCATTTCACCAAGCCGCGCGCATAGCGGAGATTCGAGGCACAGCGGAGACAACTGCGTTCATTACCTCCAGCCCTAGCTAGCAGTTCAGAAAGGAATCCTGCTTCAGCCCATTGTCTCCAGAGTTCCAGCTTCATCCATCTCCATTAGGAGATGCTCTGCCTGTATGCCAAGAGGCAGAGAGAGTGAGCAACTCTGTTCCCTGTCACACCGGCCTCCTTGCTAAGGACCACTCGGAACTTCATTGGGCGGAAGCCCGCCTTCCTCATCTGATGGGTGGCTGCCCATCTGAGCCCTCTGACATCCTGAGACAACAGTCGGCTCTAGCTTGCATTAGTGTATACAACTTTTCATTCCTGCCATGGAGAAATGGAAGTGTTTCCTCACCTCATATAACCTTGGTCCCCCATAGGGTTGAGCCTGAGTGTTCAACTCACTATGGAAGCAGCTACACCGCCCCCTCCGCCTCACTATTAGCCCGCGACTTTGAAAGAAAAGAAGGAAACAAGGAAATCTAGGTCAACTATAGGCAGAAGGAAGAGTAAAAAAGGAAAATAAAGATATGGTGTAGTCTATGGGTCATGGCGTCGGGGGTAGGGGAGCTGGGGGTAGGGCTGTGGGAGGTGGGGGCATTGGACAGTGAATCAATAACCTTCCAAAGAGGGCAGACTGCAGGTTTGTGGGCCTGGGACATGCATGTAATCACCATAAAAATCTCCCCAATCAATCCCTACTTTTATGTAAAAATCAAGAAGATAAAATTAAACACATCTATGCTTACTACTCCGCGGGGTCCCCTCCCGGCTTGACTTTTATCGTTTCCCCCTTCTCTAAATTCGTCAAGGCAAGTAACAAAAACAAAAAGCAGATACTGTTTAGAATGAAAATCTCTTCCAGGAGAAACAGCGCGGCTGTGTGAGCAGCCGGTCTACTAAGGAGTGAAGACCCCCTCACCCCTCATGGGCAGATCTTTAGCTATTGCAGGAGAAGGTCAGGAACCAGAACTCCAGAGCTGAACACATGGCCACTGCAGTGGGCACCTTTCTCAGGGCACATCAGACTAGGCCATCATTCCCAACAGGTAGTCATGTTCTGCTGGGGTGGTCTGCTCCTGGGCCACTGGGGTGCCCAGGAACTTCCCACACAGGGAGAGGGTGGGGAAGGATAGAGAGGAAGCTTCTAGCTATCGGTGACTATTACGGGCTGCTTCAGCTCCTCCAACCTTCAGTGAGAATGACTCTCAGGTCAGGCTGCCTCTGTCTTCCAGAGCACACCGCGGTGGGGCTCTGCTCCCTACCTCTTCACCAGCCCCCACTGTTCCTGAAAATGCCTTCCACTGAACCACACTCAACCTGGTTCCTCCTCTCACCAGGAGCCTCTGGGGAACCTAAGACATCCTGGAGATCTGTGAGGGTGTGAGGAGGGTGTTTCCAACAACTGGCGGGGGTTAGAGAAGAAACACAAATGGGCATGACACGGGCTGGAAAGGGGGCTTCTTCAGGGTCCCATGTCTTGTGATAATAAAAGGTGTGTGTGTGTGTGTGTGTGTGTGTGAGAGAGAGAGAGAGAGAGAGAGAGAGAGAGAGAGAGAGAGAGAGAGCGCACTCATGTGTGCACATGTAGGCGTATGCTTTCCCATTTCTGGTAAGGATTGCATTGCACTATATGTCTTTCACGTATTAGCAACACAACTAAGGAGCAGTGCATTATTTTATCCTAAAATGTGTTTTCTTTATATTATTCTAACTTTAGTAAATGACAGAATAGCTTTGACAGGAAATAAAATAAGTGAAAACACAGTTTAAAGAAAATGGCACTGTGTAAGCCTCTAGTGAAGCCACAGAGAGAGGGAGCTGGATGGGAGGCGCCTCCTCTCGGGCTCAGTCTGTCCTTCTGTCCTGAGCCATGCAGGTCAGTCCTGTGAGGGTTTGGTGTGTCCCTGCCTCCCTGCTGTTATTGCATCTAACCCGTGCAGCAACCTCATGGAGACCTCACCACCACTTTCATTTTACACATTTGGAAACTAAGACACGATTTGCAACATACAACAACAACACAAACCCTTGTTTGTTACTAATAAGGCACACTGCAGTTATGAGAATCAAACTGTGTCTAAACATTCTGCCAATTCCAAGACACCAATATTATCATTACATTGGAATTATTATCAATGTGCTGGGTTAATAGCGCCTATCAGGGCTGGAGACTGTTAGGTCTCAAGCCTGGGACAAACAGCTGAGGTGCCTATTTAGCATAGCAAAGCAGACCTGGCTGCCAGGTTCTCCCAGCAACCTTCAGGTATGGCTGGCATGCACCACTCCCTACCCTAAATTTCTCCAGCTGGGGGGGGGGGGGTGTTGGGCTGCTCTTCTGTATTTAATCCAGCCCTTTTGTTTACCCTCTACCCTCCCGGTCTCCCAGCTTTCCCTCCCCCACCCACCTCCTCATGTGTGACCTGGCTCAGAGTCATATCCACTCTGAACTCTCCCAGATGTCCCTGCCTCTGGCTCTGCTCTCCCTCATTTCTATAATAAACCTTCTCCTCCACCATACCTAGAGGCAGCCATGCCTTGCCTTTTCTTTTCTTTTTTTCATTCAAGACCAGCTTTATTATATTCTTTCCTTAGAACCCTTACAAAACAACAAAGTCGTATTTTGGGCCTGGGAAGCCATGAGGTTTGTTTGCCTAGCGTTTGCTAGTTTCTCTCTGCTAGCAGTCACAGCCTTCATCTGAATTTGATACCTTTCTTCTACTTCCTGGTTATTCCTGCAGGGCTGGCAAAGAGGTTCCCAGGGTGTTCCAGGAGGCTCCCAGGGTGCACCAGGAGGTTCCGGGGTGCTCCAGGAGGTTCTTGGGGTGCTCCAGGAGGCTCCCGGGGTGCTCCAGGAGGTCCCAGGGTGCTCCAGGAGGTCCCCAGGGTGCTCCAGGGGGTTCCCAGGGTGTTCCACTGTGTTCCCAAGGTGTTCCAGGAGACTCCTGAGGTGCTCCAGGAGGTTCCCAGGGTGCTCCAGGGGGTTCCCAGGGTGTTCCACTGTGTTCCCAAGGTGTTTCAGGAGGCTCCTGAAGTTCTCCAGGAGGTCCCAGGGTGCTCCAGGAGACTCCCAGGGTGCTCCAAGAGGCTCCCAGGGTGCTCCAGGAGGTGCCAGGTGCTACAGAAGACTCTTGGGGTACTCCAGGAGGGGTGCTCCAGAAGGCCCAGGAGAGGTTCTGCCCTCAGCTACAGCTGTGTCAAATTGTGTCTCCTAGAAAGCATGGAAAAACCCCAACTCCATTACCAGCAAATGGGATCTTATTTAGAAATAGAGTCTTTGAATCAGATACCCACCCCAGCCCTTGATAAGAGGGCAGGGCACCCCCACCTCACTCCCTTGTCAAAACTGGGGGTGGGGATGCTCGGGCTAGATGACCATTCCATAGGCTGGCCTGGTTCAGGGACTAGGACTCTTTCTTAGACAATGGGAAGTTGTACTGGGTAGTGGGTACTGCTTCCAAAGTTCACATAGAGCTGACACTTGCCTGCTATTTCAGGATGTCTACAAAATGAGTAAGCAAAGGAAAGAGAACGCTGAACAAGCAAAAGCAAGTGGACTGGAGAGAAGAAAGTTGGGGGGCGGGAGGGCTTGTCCTTTCCTGAGCCAGACTTTCCTGGGTCCGAGTCAGGCATACCTTTTAGTAACTGTCCCTCCTCTTTACTCCTCTTTTCATCTGTCCCTGTAGCGTGGTTTCTAATTAATTGGTCTTAATAATAAAAACCCAGAGTCAGATATTAGGGGCTGAAAGCTGAAAAATCAGAGAAGCAGAGCACCCAGCCATTAGTTCTCAGCTCTATGAAGTCCTCAGACTGAGAGGAGCATCCTGTCTCTACAAGTCCTCAGACTGAATACCGTGAACTCTTGTCTCCTCCCGCTCTATATTCCTCTCTCTGTCCAGCTGTATCCCTTCCTGTCTCCACCTCCCTAGTGTTGGGATTAAAGGCCTGTGACTCCCAAGTACTGGGATTAAAGGTGTGCCACCACTGACTGACCTCTCTGGCTAACTAGTGGCTCACTCCACACTCTGACCCTCAGGCAAACTTTATTTATTAGAGCACAAACAAAATATCACCACACAATTCATTCTTTTTCCTGTGCCTAACCTGACCTGGGTATGGTGGCCTGAAAAGGAACGGTCCAGGCCCTAGACAACAATGCACAGTATACCAGCGGCTTAGACATTTCATTCGTGGTCTCTTGTCTTAATCTGAGAAATAGTGGAGCAGTTAAAATCTTAAATCTGATTCATCTAAAAGCCCTGAGATATTAGAGACAAGATGAAACTGCTGCAAGACCCTGGGACAAACAGGAACACCCCCCCCCCACAGAGGGGGACAGGTAAGGACAGAGCGAGACATGGCCTCAGGGCTGATCCCCAGAACCTGAGGATCAGCTCACCCTTTTCCAGGGATGGAGACTAAGCTAAACCAACTTGTACTTTACAAAGATTACACTATCAGTAGGGCCTGGTGCGGTTTAGGAGTGAACAGGACTGGAAGAGAGAAACAGAGAAGCTGTTCAGGAAGCAGCCACGAGGTGGTGGTGGCCTTAGATGAAGAGCAGACCAAGGAGGCCAGAGGAGGGATGGTTGAGGACATCCGAACAGTGAACTTGACAGACAGGAGAGGAGAGTGGAGTACCCAGTCCAGTGTGGGGACTGTTCTGCAGAGGCAAGGCCCTGGGACAGGGGAGCAAGGCAAACTGTGACCTTCCCAGCCCTCATTGCTCCAAGAACAACTTCCAGAGATTTCAGACTAAGATCCCCCCGGGTGGGCCCATCCCTGCAGCAGGAAATTTCTTTAGGCCGCTGCTGGCCTGGAGCCTCACACCAGAGCTCTGTGTTTACACAGTCAAGAGAATTGAATCTCATATAATCATATATGTGACAGAGGCCTCGGCTATAAGCAACATTAATGAAGACAAATGAATCAGCCAAGCTCTGCAGTCTGTGCTGTGCAGCGGCCCCGCCTGCATGCTGGGGAGGCTGCTCCGAGGGGGGATGGGCTGGCTCTGCCTCTGACTGCCTGATGGAGATGTATGAGATGCCTCTGGGCATGGGCTTCTCAGCCTGACCCAGGCAGGCAGTCACAGAGGTGCAGAGGGCATTTTGAGAGTCTAAGAGCACATTTGCACACTTTCATAAACTCCATCTTACTGGGGGAGGGGGATGCATGCATAGAAGTTCCAAGGGTATAATGGTGTCAAGTAAACAAATTCTCTCCATCCTGGTGGTTGCTGGTGGGGAAAACAGCTAAGACCACCTTAATTTCACCCAGGCCTTGAGCAACCATATCCTATGAGGCATTTTACTGAGCGCCATGAATCATTTAGGCGTACAGCTCTCGGCTAAATGTTCTGCCACCCTTCTTAAAGACATCAGCCCCTGTATCATTCTTCCCACCCACTTCTCTTTGTGATAGATCAGAAAGCATTCAGCTTTGCCACATTTACTCCCATCTCTGCTGAGAGGATCAAAGTCGATCAAGAGGCATTTATAAACCAAGTTACCCAGTTTCAGAGCTGTGGGACTGCTGGGAGCCAGGGGCAAGTTGGACAGCCAGCAGGCCACACCTCACCAGGCCACGGCTGATGCTCAGAACCATTCAGACAACCTCCGGAAGTGCAAGGACAGCAGCAGTCTGAAGGGGTTCCAGAAAGAGGACGTGGAATCCCCACCTCCTCACCAGGCATCATTTACACCCAGCTGCAGGAAGAGCTGAGCCATCATTCTGGCATCTAATCCATCAGTTCAAGAGACCACCCCTGTTCCTAGGGCAGCTCTCACGGGGCAGGAGAAAGGGCATCGTCTTGGGATCTGCAGGACAGATTCTTAGGAGTCTCCTGATACAAATGAAACAAGCCAATATCGTTAGATCGACATGAAGGAGCTGGAAACGAGTCAGTGTAGAGATGGGGTCAGTGGATTGCCACGGAACAGTGGAAGGAAAATTCGGCAAGTTGGTAAAAAGGCTTGTATTTAGACAGTGAAATACCACCAGGTCTCACACCCTGTGGAAGAAATCACAGTGACTCAGTAAAAGAAAGAAAGTTAGGGGACAGATCCACCGTCCCCAGCAATCTTCTGCAGGGACTTTCTCTTACTGGCACACAGATTGACTTTCCATTCCCTGGAAGGAAGTGGAAGTGAACAGAAAACAGAAATACTTTCTGATCATGCAAGGCAGGCCAATACTAGGTGTTTGGTTGGAAATGTCACCTCAGCCCCTAACATCCTTATCAGAAAAAGTCTGGGATGTTTGGTTGGAAGTGTCACCCCAACCCCCTGGCACCCCTATATCCAAAGAGTCTGGGTTGTTTGGTTGGAAGTGTAACCCCAGCTCCTGGCATCCATTTTGGAATGTTGGGTGGGAAGTTCCATTTCAAGCCCCCCTCCTCCCCTGGGAGTTGCCACAGTCCAGACTCCACCTCCAAGAAAACCCACCAAATGGCAACCCCTCCCCAGAGAGGGTCAAGACCACTCCCAGGGGCTATTTAAACTGCACCCCAGAGAACAAACACGTGGTCATTCTGGTTCACCTTTCCCCTCTCTGCGCTTTCCCAGAGGACCACCCAGGAGCGCTGGCATCCATTAAACCTGGGCCTTTTCTAATTTGGTCTGATTTGGATTATTGCATGGGCGGAGAGGCTTACCGGGCCAGAGAAACTTAACATGAGGATACAAGTGTGCAGAAGAAACGAACAACACCAATGACACACTTGGGGAACAGGTTCCCAGCATCAACAGAGCGACTGTGAGCCAGTAAGGCGCGGGTGAAAACAGTGTATGGCATTGTTCAATATGACTGAGCCAGCAGCCACACCCACTGAGTAGCAGCAGAAAGAGGCTTGTCGCCTGGGGCTCTCATCTCTCACTCCAATTTCCTCTTCTCCTAAAGCAAAGGGCTGGACCAGATGAACTCAAAGGTCCCTTCTGGCCCTAAGAGTCTACTGTTGTAATGATTTCCCAAGAGGTGCCAGGTCATCACCAGCCCAAAGCTGGCAAACACTGTGGCGTTGGAGGGCCCAGGATAGGGCACTCTAAACCAGGGCTGGGTTTGACTTCCCTCACCCATGCCAGGGGATGTATCAGATTCCCAGACCCTAACAAAATGGTATCACTTTATTTTGGACCTAACATAAGACTTTATTAGCCACATGGTAGTTTGTGGCTTAAAAGACACAGGCCCCTCTATCACCTGCTGGGTCAGAATTTCCTTGGCTGCTGAAGCTGGAAAGCCCTGAGTTCAGGTCCTGCCATACCACTCTGATTGAACGATTCCAGACTAGCCACTTTCATGCTGTTAGAGTATTACGTAGCCATTGAGAAGAATGGGGTGGCCATGCAGGAACTCACATGAAAAGATGGCCACGGTCTGTTATTTAAAAGTTTGAAAGTAAATAGCAAGGCTGGGAGGATGGCCCAGTTATTAAAGTGGTACTTACACAAGTAAGAGGATCCGAGTTCAAACCCCAGAACTCCTCTGAAAAAGCCGGAGGTATCCCAGTGCACACACTTACACTCCAGGGGTATCCCAGTGCACACACTTACACTCCGGGGGTATCCCAGTGCACACACTTACACTCCGGGGGTATCCTGGTGCACACACTTACACTCCCAGGTGCCACACTTATACTCCGGGGATATCCCAGTGCACACACTTACACTCCTAGTTCTAGGGAGGCAAGGACAGGTGCACCCTTGAGGCTCGATGGCTGACCAACCTAGCCTAGTTGGTGAAGGCCAGGCCAAGGGAGAGACTCTGCTCAAAGAACAAGGTGTATGTTCTAGAGGAACATCATCTGTGTTGACCTCTGCCCCTCCCCACTTTTAATAAAGTAAATGGCCCAAGTATCTATTGATAAACAAGTAGAAAAAGTGTAATGAGCACAACCAACAGAGCATTACCCAATCCTGAGAAAGAAATCCTGACACACCCAACAAGGACGACCCGTGATGGTGTCAGCCAGTCGCCAACAGTCACAAACACCCCACATATATGGTGCACCTAGAACACTCAGCCTCCCAGAGATAGAATGCAGCTCACTGCCGGCAAGGGCTAGGGGCAGGAGAGAGAAACGAGTGTTGGTGCGCGATGATGCAGCTTTGGTTTGGGAAGATGAGAGCCGTTGTGGAGCTGGATGGTGGTGATGTCTGCACAGCAACACGAATGAAGCTAACAACACTGAACCATACACTTAAAAGGATTTAAATGGTTGGTCTTATGCTGCACATATCAAATATTAATAAATACTTGCTACATCTGAAAAAGTAAACAGCAGAACAGAACGTCTGCCCTCAAACTGTGGCCCTGAACAGCAGCAATCTCTTTAAACCAAACCTTGTCAGAAGATTAGATTAGATTGCCAAGTAGTAGGATCCAGAAACCCTCAACCTGATGCTGTGGGGCCGGACCGAGCATCTGGTGTCTTAGCCAATCTCCTGCATTCTGATGAGTTTCAGTATTTTGAGGGCCACGGTCTTGGGCACTATTACTGAAACTTTACTGCCCATTAAATCACCTAGGAAGATATTAAAACTCCCACTTCCCAGATCATCTTGCATGTCAAAGACATTAGCATCTCTGGGGCAGTGGGGAGCCAGGCACTGGGAAAACCCCTCATTTATAACAATGTGCAAACAGAGATCACACCATTGTAAAGGTAAATGTCTGCCTACTGCCAGCCACTTCTCCCAGAGCGATAGGCTTCACACAGGGAAAAGCTGCTTCTAGAGGCCACCGAGGAGCACAGCCAACAAGGAGCCAGTCACTTCCATTCTGTCCCCTTTATGTTAAATCAAGGATGCCCAAACAGGCTTTCAAACAAGGTAACGTAGCTCAGACATTCGCATTTAATAAACTGAAAGTTCTATCACATGTGTGAAGTTTTATTTTATTTTATTAAAATATTTATTTATTTATTATGTATACAATATTCTGTCTGTGTGTATGCCTGCAGGCCAGAAGAGGGCACCAGACCCCATTACAGATGGTTGTGAGCCACCATGTGGTTGCTGGGAATTGAACTCAGGACCTTTGGAAGAGCAGGCAGTGCTCTTAACCTCTGAGCCATCTCTCCAGCCCATGTATGAAGTTTTAAAAGCAAGCACCAGGCGATGTAACTAGCCATTTTAGTCACAAGACAATAGCAGGTTTATTTTTTCTTAAATAATGAAATATTTTAAAGTCTCATTTAGCCCAGGCTGGTCATGAACTCACTATGCAGTCAAGGAAGGACTTGCACTTCTGATCTTTCTGTCTCTTCCTCCTAGCACTGCGATTACACCACACCCAGGTTTGTGTGGTGCTGGGGACTGAATCCAGCTGTGTGCATGTTAGGCAAGCACAGGCCTATACCCTTAGCCCCAGCAGAGTTCATCCTGAAAACGCATAGATCTGGTATCAAAGTTAGGCATAACTTGAAACCTGCTGGCCGTGTCCTTCCTTCAGTCCCGTTGGCATACCCGTGGAGATGAGCTGACATATTCGGAGGTGAGCTGATACATTTGAAACCTTTCGTGAGTACATTCCTGGATGTCCTCCCTTGCCATGTTTCTAGGACAATCCATGAGAACCCCTGGGAAGCATTTATAGTTGTGGTCCCAGGAACAGCTGGGATGTTCAGGCTGCCACGGGTAGCCTCCCTGAGTAGGCTCCTGGCACATGGCAGGAAAGTCACAGCACCATTGATGTTCAGGGACAATGTGACCTCCCACAATTAGTCAGTCTCTCTGCCACAGCTGCCACCCTCCTGGCTTCTAGACCTACTTTGTCCTCAACGCATGCGTGACCACCAGCAAGAAAACATCAAACGGTGGCAGCCACTCTCATCCTACTAAGGTCTAGTTTAAAACATGGTTGTATGTTGGGGTGCAGGAGGGACTGGGGTCCTCTTCTCTTTTGTAACACTTCACAAATGCAGGCGTATGGAAGCTCCAAAGCCCCTGCCCTGCAGACCTGATGCTATGTTAGACTTTGGAAAGAAGAGAGTCACCGCAGACTGAGCAGTAGGAAAGAGCTGCAGTTGGCCCCGAAAGAACAGGTTCTTCAGCCGTGGACTCTGAGCACTCAGATTCAGGGGCCATCAGCTGCAAGGCCCATGGCATAATCTATGGTGTCCAACCAGGGCCTGCATTCACAGGACAAAGGGGTAGGGACAGGATGGGACAGAGAAGCAGCAGTGGGCAAACAGCTGTCCTTGTTTGTACTGGCTCTAAGTCACTGTCCACTTAAGGCCTCTCTAGTTCCTGGAAATGCAGCCCTAAACCTCATCTTCTTTCCCTCCCTCGACCTAGAGAAGCAATGAGGGCTCCAGGGAACAAGGACCACACCCAGGTAGAATGGGGGAGAGCCCAGGGCTCAAAGTCCAGGGCCAGCCCTTCCTTTTCACGAGCAGCAAGATCATCCCCTGGAGGCCATGGTGTCTGGCTCCTGGGACTCGTTGTCTCTCACTGCCCTCTCAGGGTCAGAAGGCCCCAGGCCCTCCAGCCTCCAGAGATTATGAGAAGTGGGGAGAAGGGGAAGAATGAGAACATGGGCTGCCCGGTCCACAGCCCTGGCATTAGGGTGGCAAACACTTGGAAGGATGCCAGACATCTGGTGCCTTGATTCTTGCCCATATCCCCAGCCAAGAGTCAGATCTATCTACTCTGGACTCTTTCTATCCTATTTATCCCATGCCTTAAATTACTCAGAACTTTGGCGGGGTTATTTTGTTGAAAAATCAAAGTTGCAATGCAAGGCATGCATCCTCATAACCGGATTTCTAAGGACTGAATGCAGACAGTGTGGACTTAGTCTGGCTGCATGCCACTTCAGCCAGCCCATGTGATGAATCCACGCCTATCCCTTCACAGTGCACAGGAGACACGCAACCCCAGGTACATCAGCAGCAGGGCCCCTCTGGAGCCAGACAGTAGGGAGATAATTTGGGGACAATAAGGTGTACACAGAGAGTCTGAAGCAGCTTGTAGAGAAATTCTGTTAAGATGATAAGCCCCAGGCATACAGCAGAGTCCTGGAACAAGCCTGTGACAACAGCAATAGCATCTGCAATAACACTTATCATGCTCATTCCTATTGCTGTGCACAATTCTTGGGCCACCCTGGCTGTCCTAGGGGATTCAGTCTCTGGAAAACCACCCTTGCTCCAAGTCTTGGGCAGCTGTAGGTCTAAGTCTGCTTCTGCCCACCCCTGATATGAGCTACTTTAAAGAGTAGCTGGCCCCGATAGCTGCCAATAAAGAGCCAAGATGCTGGAGAAATGTGGCATGGAATGGCTGTGTAAGACTCAGGTGGCAAAAACCGTTAGCTAGTGGCTAGACCCCTAAGGGTTGGGTGAGAAGGGTCTCTCATTTTGGAAAAACACAAAATGTTCAAAGTCCTAAACGAAAACAGCATTGTTGCTGTCTCTGTAGAACAATGTGTCCTGGGTACCTTCCGAAAGCACATGTCCTCTGTGTCTGTGTAAGTGCTCTTCAATTGCTCATTTGCTTGAGTCTTTTTCTAAGGAGTGTGTCCTGAGGGAGCAAGGAAATGGAGTAAAAATAGCATTGCATAGCTGTTGACTGCACTGGTGGCCGCAGTAAGCACAGGGTGTGCCGAGAGTGACGGCACTGTCACATGTCGCCTTCACGGCCGACTTTTCAAGGAGGCAGAGCCCTACAAATGAGGAAATGCAGGCTGGGGACAATCAAGTGAGGTCTGTAGGCAGCAGGGCCTGGTTAAAACCAAGTTTGCCAAAGACTGAAATTACAAAGAGTGCACAAAGCTTTTGTGTAAAGTTGGAACAGTCTTCAAAGGTACAGTGCATGGCCCCTTTCAGCTAGGATTTGGGGCTCCAGGTGCTTTCTTTACCTTTATAATCTCCCCCCACCCTGTCTCAGTTCAATCAGAATGAGCTTCAGGTGTGTCCTGAGTAGAGCTGAACTTCAACTGTGTCTTAGTCACTTTTCTACTGCTGTGAAGAGATACCAAGAACACGGTGACTAATAAGATAAAGGATTTCCTTGGGGACTTTCTTATGGTTTCAGAGGGTTAGCACATGACCAGCATGGTGGGCATCATGGCAGCGGGTGGGCATGCATGGAGCTGAAGCAGGAGCTGAGGGTTCACAACTGCAGACACGGCCACTAGGCGAAGCGAGGGTAACTGGGAATGGAGTGGGCTTCTGAACCACAAAGCCCACCCCCAGTGCCATACTTCCTCTAACAAGGCCACACTTCCTAATCCTTCCCAAACAGTTCTACCAGCTGGGACCAAGCATCCAAACATATGAGCCTGTAAGAGTCTTTCTTTGCAGCCTATCAGACGCTTGGAGACAGCGCAGCTGGGAGTCTGTGGATGAGCATCGTTCTGGACCTATCCTTCAACTGGTGCAGCTTGAGTATACAAATTCAAACATCCGTACTAATGCAAACTGGTCAGGGCCTAATGCCACTGAGTCTGGCCTGCAGGTGTCCCAGCTGTAGATTGCCTGTGCAGGAGCACCGCAGGAGACTTTCCACTAGCTTCCTGAAACTCTAGTGGGTTGATTTGTGCCCAGGTTCATCATTCTAACTGGCCAACGCCAACTCCAGACCTGGCAGGTCTAGCAAATGCAGTGCAGTACTTCAGCCTGAGATGCTCAAATTGTTCCCTTATGTTAGGGATGACCTGAAGCTGCAAGCAATTAGCACCAATTCTGTGAGACTAGGGAGAGAGGATCAAGACAGCAGACACTCACAATGGCTATTTTTGTCCATATGGAAAGATGGTATGGTGTGGGCATGGTGAAAAAAAACCAACTTCAGATATGTTCTTAAAGCTTATATTTTTAATTGGAGTTTTAAATATTATTCTAGGAAAATCAGTTTAGTTCCTTTCACATCAGAAGGAGAGCCATAAGTGATCTAAAAACCTGCTGGTACCGCCACTAAATAATTAACACAGTGAATGAGCTTGTGTATTAGTGCGAAATTCTCAAACTGCATACGTCACAAGCGTAATCAGTCATGGAATCTCGGTACTCAGAGGGGCCTTGGAAATCACCTGTCCTCAGAGCGAGAATCGTGGAGAACAAGTGGGCAGTCCAGAAAATCCTTCTTGGCCAGAGAACGGTCAAAGGAACCAGGAGTGGTGAGGCAGAAGTGCAGAGGGTGAAGGTGCTGCCTGGACTCAAAGCTCCACTTTGCTCTTTGGTGGCAGCATAAGCCAGTACTGTGTGAGTAGGAAGCCTAGGTACTCAGACCAAGATGGAGGAAGAGAGCATTCTCTACTCAGCACCCAAACTATGGACATGGTATTTGTTAGGGAATCCTGCCTGGAATTATAATTTCCAGACCCATAGTGCATTAGGGACAGCTGTCTTCATCCGATTTCTGCATCAAGCTAGTTCCCCTCCCCACCTCGTGCAAACCATTTAACATTTAACCTGCATCTCTAACTCCAAAACTGTGAATCAAGGGCTTTGATTGAACACCCTCCAAAGGCCTCACAGTTCCCCAGATTCCATGCTTCTTTAGTTTGGATCATGATACACCTTACAATGTTTGACCATGCTCTAACTCCAGGCCACGAGGCCCTGCTCCCCATTTTCTCCTTACATTTAGCTCCATCTAAGCAGAGACAGTGCTCACAGAATGGGAGTACCATTCTGTCAGGTCCTAGCTCAGGCTGTGTGTGCTGGAGGCAAATGGATCTGCGGCAAAGATAAGATTTTACCGCAAAGATGAGATTTCCAATGAGCTTAAGCGGTGAAAATCCTCTAAAGACTGTTCTGGGCCTAGCGGATGTGGCAGGAATTAGCCTCCTACACACCCTCAGGTTTTAGTATGCTGTGACTGAGAGGGGAGTCCCTTGATGCGTCAATTGAATTCCTCTCTCACTAGAAACATTTTTGTTTCAAACAGAAAAAACAGAATGGGGGCACATGCCAATCATAGCCTCCATACTCAAACCACGACGAGGGCTTTAGCATGCTGGACTAAGATCTCACAAACAGCGCACGTGATTCACCATGCCAGTGGCTTCAGCGTGTTTCGCACCCAGGAGATCGGGAGCTCTCCAAAGGCAGAGACTATACTCCATTCGTATCTGGAGCAGGCACAGGTACGCCGTAGGTGCTTCTGTACATTTCTAGGAACAGATGACAAACTACCACAGGCTGGGCAGCTTAAGACATTTATTTCCTCACAGGAAAGAGGAGACTTAAAGTTTGAGATAAAGATGTCGCAGGGCTGATGTCTCGTGAGTCCTCTTTCTGTGGCTTGCGGCTAGAGGTCTTCTCTAGGTTCCTGGCCACAGTCTCCTTTGTAAGCCTGTCTGAATGTCACCCTTTTATAGGGTTAGGAACCAGCCCTATTCATTTCATCAAGCATTCAAACAGCCCGTCTGTAAATAACCATGCTCCAAAACACCCAGGGCCAGGCCTTTTCTATAGGAATTCCAGCAGCAGGGGTGGTGTGGACTCACAGTTCAGCAATAGCGTTGCTCAGGACAGTAATGTTTGCGTGAACGATGGGTAGAAGGGTAGGGTAAGAGAGAATGGATAGAGAGATAAACAGCCAGCAACAAACATTTAATTAATTGAGTGAATTCGTGGGCTAAATAATTACATATAAAACTACACTGGTGGAGACATTGCACGAGTGTATGTGAACATGCATGTGGATAGTAACACCTCAAGGGTTTTAAGTTACATGTTTTAATCCAGCAAAGCATTGCTAAATTCTATCAAGCTGGCAAAAACTAGTCACACTCCGGCTCACCAGTGGCATTTCCCAGTCCTAATCATTCCCATCTGTTGTGACTTCCTGTAGCTCAGGTGTCGCCTGCCTGCCCACAAACACTTACATTCTTAGACCCCTCACATTATAGAAAGAGCATGGTCCTATGTAGATCCGTTTGCGGCCTGGCTTTTATCTGCTTATTTGTTTTGAACCGAAGCTTGTCAATGTTTAGTTTCTAGGTGGCCTTCGCACTCTGCCTCAGCTCTACAACCTTCGTCCTTATGGGGGCTGGGAAGATGACACGGTACTTAAAGCTGCACAAACAAGAGAACCAAAGTCCTGATCCCTGGAACCCCTGGAAATGATGGCGGGGCATGGCAGCCTGCCTGTAACTCCAGTCTCAGAAGGATGGCCCGGGGATCCGTGGAGCAAGCTGGCTAGTGAGGCTAGCCAGACCTAGGGTTCTGATTCAGATTCAAAGAGCCTGTCTCAAAGAATAACGAGAAGAGTGGTTGAGGGAGAGTTCCAACGTCAACTCCAAGCCTATACCCGCACATGGATGTTCACACATGTACACACAGGTACAAACATGCATCCACACACAGACATACCACATACATACATGCGAAAAGAAGACAAATGAAAAACCCTATGGTAATCTCAGTGAGTCCCCTTTCTGTACATTTCTTGAAACTGAAATTCAGGAGCCAGTTCTCCATCACTAATATTGCTTCTCCAGTTTCTCATGTAGCTGTAGCATAGACTTGGTCAGGCGTAAAACTATTGGGGTGGGGGTAGATCTGCGTCCAGACAGGGGGCAGGGAATCTCTCTGCTCCTTCACCATGCCTATGACACCCCGTGGCTGACTCGGAGTTAGTCCCTTAGTGCCAGCTTCCATCACAACAGGGAGCACTGCCCGAGGTTAGCCTGGCTCTCAGAATGAACGTGAGGAGGCTCATTCGCTCACTAGTATCATAAAGTCAAGTGGGCATGAATTCATTCATTCCTTGCTTATCCATTCCCTCCTGGAAAAATTATTTAACAGACAAGCCAGGGAAAAAGTGTCCCTTGTGGTGAGTTTTTCAAATTCCATTATAATATATACTATTTCTGCACTTAAAAACAGAGATAAATGGATGGTGTGGGCTCTATCTGTATAATAGGAGAATTAGACATTAATATTTAAAGACAAATTTATTGTGGTCCTTTGTCAGTGACAGTGACAAACTGCTGTAACTTTGACCTCTGGGCAGATCAGCTGCCATAAACGTGGGGAAGGCCCTCTGCTGCCTCCCCTGGGACTTTCCAAGAAGAGGCAGTGCAGCTCCGTGGATGCTATCAGGCAAGATGCCATCGATTTAGATACATGTGTAGAAGGGAACCGGCTGAGGAGGCCCAGGTGCCCCCCACCTGCAGAGTGATTGTGCTCCCCATCTCCACACACCTAGACATCTGGACCAGAAATGGATCACACACATTTGTGCTGCAAAAATTCTTGTCAAGAATTCGAGCCCAGTGATTTCTGACCCTTCTCTGTCTGTCTATCTTTTGAAAATGTGTCTTAACTGTCCTATTTCAGACATGCTTTATTGTGAACCATTTCACATTCTTCTTGAGAAAAAAGGCACTGTATAAATCATGCCAGAAGACAGCCCCCTGAACCAACACGGGACACACAGAGCATGAACAGCACAGTGGGCAGGAGATGAAGCGAGGGCCCACCTGACCGGGAGCACCTGTCACTCGCCTGCTGGGATCTGTGCTCTGTGGGCTGAGTGATGAAGGAGGAACCACGAGAGGAGGCCTGACCTGCCAGGAGCGTCTCATTCACCAAGGCTTGCTGTGCTGACAGCTTCACATCACAGAGGACACGGACGCGGTGGCGAGAGCTACCGTGTGGGCCATTTCTTGGCCGTCTCGATGACCATTAGAGTAGAGGTGACTAGCATGTGGACTGAGAAGGGGTCTGTCATCAGATGACTTGTAGGGGCAGGGAAGGGGATAGGAACAGTTTTTTGTTCTCCAGACTGTAAGAAAGTATAGCTCCACAAGTCCACAGAAAATAAAGTGATTGGAAGGCTAAATTCTGTGGAGGTTAACACTCACCACAGGGGTCAAGGAGAAACCAGGAGTTGGGCCCCACTCTTCCAAACGTGCAAAGCTCATCTTCCACCTGAACCACGAAGATGACTGGCAGTGAGACAAGGTGGCACACCGTGCCAGGGTTGTGGTAAATGCTCAGCACAGGTTAACCATTAGTGAGAACCGGTAAGTCATGAGACCAGATGCTCTGAGACCTTGGTCGGTGACTTTAATCATATAGAACTTCATTCCAGAAACACTGGAGGCTCCATATAATTTATTCTGCCTATCCATTCATATATAACTCTGGAGAGGAATGTAGCCAAAGAAGAGTGTTATGTCCACATGATACTAAGGCCAAAAGAAGGAATTTGCAGTCAAGCGAATACAAAGGCGACATACAAAGTCAGGGAAGTGGAAGACTGGAGTGTGGGGTGACACAGACAAACAGAGCCACTGGGATATGTTCAGGACAAGAAAAAGAACAAGAGAAGCGGTGACCTCCTGTTTGATCAGATGACACGGTTAGTTTAGAGATAGCACAGTGAGAACAGAATTTCTCTGTTCTTATTTGGTTTTCATCTTCTCTATTAAAGAACAATCTTCAACCAGCAAAGAGAGCAAACCCACAGCCAAGAGGAAATGAAAGTCTGAGACAGGGCAGCGATAGGAAGAGGGCACCTGGCGGCTGCACGTAAGCCTCCAGGTCTGGACAATGTCATCCCAGGACTATCTGAATTCTGAATATGTACCCAGATACTGTAATAAGAAAAGCAAAAGCAACCAACAGTCAGAATCAGAGAGAGAGAGAGGGAGAGAGAGAGAGAGAGAGAGAGAGAGAGAGAGAGAGAGAGAGAGAGAGAGAGAGAGCAGGCAGAGTGAGTCCAAGGATCCTGTAAGAAGAAGACATCTTGATAGCAATTTTTGGCTGTCCTGGAAAAGCAAAGATTTTGCTTTAATGTTTCTGGTCTCTTGTTAATCATGGCCAGTTCTTCATCCCTGGTTGGCCAGAACAGCCAGATTCTTAATTCAAACAATTCAGCAGCCCCAACAGAGTCTTTTAGGGATGCTCAAACTTCCCTCTGAACCTTCAGGAGCCAGATCTCCATTGTCTGCATTGCTCTCAGCATTATCTTCTAAGTTCCCACAGTAGCTCTAAACACACAATCGTGTTTTCTATCCCAAAGTTTCAAAGTCCCTCCTCAATACTTTCCAAACCAAGATGGCCTGGTCTGCTACCATCTGATAACATATGAAAACCGAGAGATAAATATCTCAGTTTTATTTTTAGAAACTTCTAGCCTGGCGTGGTGACACATGCCTTTTATCCCAGCACGCAGGAGGCAGAGGCAAATGGATCTCTGAGTTTGAAGCCAGCCTGGTCTACAGTGAGTTCTAGGCCAGCCAGGGCTACACAGCAAGACTCTATCTCAAAGCAACAACAAAACAAAACTGCTGGTAAAATTCTAGCCCAGAAGAGACACTTGTGTGGATCCGGGAAGATAACCCACATCAGATGGCATCTGTGTTCCATAGCCACTGCCCAGCCAGGAAATAGTATCAGACACAGCTACAGTCTTGGTGGAGCAGGCGTGGCTATACAGCCTCTATGGCAGCACCACTGAAGACACCCAGGACAGCGGCAGCTATAGTGACCAAAGACTGGAGGTGGGATTCGTCCGTAGAGGAATTTAGTAGCACATGGCTCAGTCATGGATTTCTGTCTTCAAGAGGGCAGGGTGACTTGGAGGATGGAGATAATTTGCTGACATCTGCTGGGTGAAAGACCAGGAAACAGCTGCTGAGATGGAGGGCGTGGGACCTCAAACTGTGGAGGCAGAGAGTTAGGGTTCGCATCTCAGTTCTACCAATTCTTGGATGCAATGTTAAAGGACTTCTCAATTGATGTAAAATTACATATATCCCGGTGTAGGTGGATATATATAGACACAGAGTTCAAGTGAGATTGTGCCGCTTGGAGGTAACATGGTGTCCATAAAACCCACAGACTAGCCAACAAAAATTTCGGTGCCAGGCGTGGGAAGCCTCCCTTCAAGTTTGCTGGTCAGTAGAGTCCAAGAGACCCCAAAACAATATAGGTTATTGCCATTGCCCTTGGCTGGCTCCCAGAAATTGAAGGCATGACCCCATCATTGAATGCACTACATACTTTGAACAGAGGACTTGGGGGACTCATATTAGAACTGATCTGGAAGCCACCTCCCTGAGGACTAGCTTTCATAGTACTGAAAGGGACTCTGTGAGCTGCCAAAGGAGGAAAGCCATCAGTAGCCCTACCTCTGCATGATGCCTTCAAGCCACAATGGTGACTAGAATGGCAATATACCCAGAAAGGTGCAATAGTGGGTTTCTGTCCTGGCAGAGACCAACACCCATCTGACTGTGCCTAAGGCAGTCATGCGCCATGCCTGGTATTATAAACCTAGTCCGAGACCCACACAGCTTACAGGTTGGAACCACAGTCTATCACTGAGGGAAGTCAGACCAGAAACTCAAGGCAGGAGCCTGGAGGCAGGAACTGACCCAGAGACCACAGAGGAAGCTGCTTCCTGGCTTGCTCCTCACAAGTCATTTGGCCTGCTTTCTGCCACAACCAGGACCACCTGCCCATGAGTGGCACCACCCACAGCTGGCTGGACTCTCCCGCATTGTTCCATTAACCAAGACAACGTCCCCACAGGCTGGCCCACAAGATAATCTGATGGGGGCTGGTGTGGGAAGTCCTTCTGTTTATGTGTTGCTTTTACTGGTTAATGGATAAAGAAGCTGCTTTTGGCCAATGACTTAATAGAATATAGCTGAGATTCCTACTTCCCAAATATTGCCTAGGTTTGTGTCAAGGTGACAAAATGTAATCAGCACAAAGGGCTTGCTGTCAAGCTTGGTGGCTGGAGTTGAATCCTCGACATCACATGATAGAAGGAGAGAAGAGGCATGCACATTGTTCTCCGGCCTCTACTCATATGGCATACTCCCCCATACACATCACACACTAAATAAATAAGGAATTTTAAAGAAAGTTTAGAGAATGGCAATAGGCATGTGAAAAGGTACTCAAGACGGTTACTCATCAGGGAGTTCCTGAAGTTATGAGAGCATCACCTCATGATTCATCAGTCTCTCCCATAGCTATAGACCCTCCCCAAAGGAAGTCACCATTTCACAAATATGTCTGTATCCCGTGTTCATTAAAGCAGTATACCCAGCAGCCTAGACATGGAAACAACCGCCATGTCCATCAACAGATGACATGACCAATCAACAGATGACATGACCATCAACAGATGACATGACCATCAACAGATGGAGAACGTTGTGGTTGGTGTAGGGCTGGGTGTAGTGGAATACCTGTCTAGCACTCATTGAGGTAGGAGGATCTCAAGGCAGAAGCGAGATAGGCTACTTATTGAGAACTCCACCTTCCCAAAAAAGGAAGTTGTAGTCTCTCTCTCTCTCTCTCTCTCTCTCTCTCTCTCTCTCTCTGTCTCTCTCTCTCTCTCTCTGTGTGTGTGTGTGTGTGTGTGTGTGTGTGTGTGTGTGGTTTATCGCTTCCTACCCCAAATCTGTTGACACAGGTCTTATAAGCTGTATGCTTTCAGTAAGACTTGGTTAAGCTGAATTTGAAGGACATTCTAGAAATCAGAATGTTAACAGTAATGGCAGCCAATATTTATCAGTGCCTACAAGATGCCAAGCTCTTCCACATGCCTTAGCTCGCTAATCATCACAAAACCTAATGGCTATGGAAGCAAGTCAAGTGGCCATGGGCAGATAAATAGATAAATAGATAAATACAACGAAATACTGTTCAACCTTAAAAAATAAAGAAATACTGACATATGCTGAAAACATGGATGGACCTTCAAGGTACTCTCACAAAAGCTATAGGCTCCTACTTACACAAAGTACTCCTAGGAGACAAAACCATACAGACAGGAAGGAGAGTAGTAGCTGCCAGGTCGATAGGGAGGGAGGAATGGAGAGCTACTGTTTATTGAACATGCTATCAGTTTTGCAAGACAAAAAGTGATGGGTGACAGTAATGGCTGGGCCACAGTGAAGGTTATCGCTGAACTTCACAGATAAAATTGGTTAATATGATTAGTTACTTTGTGTGGTTTTTTAAAACACAATTTTTAAAAATAGGAGAACACTATAAACTAGACTGTTTTTTACATTAATTTTCTTTTTTAAGTTTCTTTTAGTTTTTGAAATTATATTATAATCATCTGATTTCCCCTTTTGTTTCTTCCCTCCAACCCCTTCGATGCAACCTCTGCTCTTAAATTCATGAACTTTTTTTAAAATTGTTGTTCCACAGTATGCATAGTATAATACATATACCTAAATACATGACTATACTGTGGAATAACTCTTCTGTACATTGTGAATATTCATTACCCTCATTGGTTAATAAAGAAGCTGATTGGCCTATAGCAAGGCAGGATAAGGTTAGGAGGAACAATCAAACTGAGGATACTGGGATGAAGGAGGGCAGAGTCAGAGGAGATGGCAGCTGAGAAAGCAGGAGGTGAAGAAAATGAGGTAACAAGTATAAGCCATATGGCAAAGCATAGATAAGAAATATGGGTTAATTTAAGTGTAAGAGTTAGCTAGTAACAAGCCTGAGCCATTGGCCAATTATTTACAAATAATTTAAGCCTCAGAGTTGTTATTTGGGACTGGGTGGTAGGGACAGGAAACTTCTGCCTACATGACTACAACCTCCCAGTTTATATAATGTTACCTGGATGTACATGATCTAAGGGCTGACCACTTGTTATGGATTAGATAACCATTTGAGGGGACTCTTCCATGAAGACTACTCCTTCTGCTCCCAGTGTACCCCAGTTATTGGTGGTTCTTTATTTTGGGACCTTCCACATTACATGTCCATTGTTGAGGTCTTGTTTAGGTGGCCGTGGTGATGAGACTTCTTAGGTGTAGCCTCTCAGACATTTCTAGGAGACACTCTCACAGCAAACATCTTAGTTTTCTGACTCTCATCATCTTCCTGCCTCCTTTTCCACGATGACCTCTGAGCCTTAGGAGTGGGAACTGTTTGTAGATGTAAAGGCTATTGGCTGAAAGAGCAGAAGGAGCTCCCACAGCACCTCCCCCTTTTGTTTAAATAACCCAATACAAAACTATATACACTAGGAACAGATATCAAGTATAAGATTAGAATTACAACCAGCATAAACAATATTAAGCAAGGAACATATGCTAAATGTTTTAATAAACATTCTATCCTAAGGAGTCTAAGTCTTGTACTGAAAATGGCTTGGCTAGATCATAAGAGGATGGTAACTATGATTATCTAATCTTCAACCCCATCAAAGGCCTAAGAAGGGAGATAATATTACTTGAGTAGAAAGGAAGTGCAATCAAGCAGCTTCCAAAATGTGCAGTAGATGACAGAGACAACTGGCTGCCTGAGCAATCACCCAAAGTCTCATTTGCAATGTTAAAGCAACCAACTTTGGCTAAAGCCTAGAGTAACTGACAAACCATTTTCAGAGGCAGGAAATTTTTCAAAACCATCTTACCCTGTCTTTTTTTCTTGTATCCTGCTTATCCAGTCCAGACATCATGCACTCTGAGGCATGGGCAGTTTCTTGCCCAAAAGCCAGTTGTTCCAAGAAGACAAACTCCAAGTGTAGTGTCTTTGGTGCTCAACACTCAGGAATAGATTGGTGCTGCTAGGAGCAATTGCATCTTATGTCAACAGAATCCTAAGTTATTTAAATGCCATGTTCTACAGATCTTTGAAGTGGTTGAAGGTTACCTATCTATGCAGAATATGATCTCTATGTATCTAAAGAACCTAGTCTGATTAAAAGTATAACAAACATAAATGACTATTGACCTATAATACTTAATACCTATATAACTTAAAGATTAAGACTTCATATCAGAATATTAAACAATCTTTAAACAACTGTGCAGTAAAGGGGGGCAATGACATCAAAATGTAAACAATGTATAAATATCTTAATCAGAGGTAGAAATATATAATGCAATATGATAAATATATCCTAAAATTGTATCAATATACAAAATGCCTTAAACAGAAGTAGAAACATGCATGTATACAATATGACAAAATAACTTTGCATAGGTGTACAAATATTGTAAACAGAAATAACAAATATAATTTGAACTTGTAGCAATATACAAGAAACTATACCAGTGTAAATTGTCCATAAATAATAGCTCACAAGTATTCACTCTATTACTCACTGTTATTATTATTAGTGTGAATAAATTCATACTAAATTACCTATTAGCCCATTCAATCTTCCCCTTTTTTTGAGATCTCTGGGCCTACATAATTTCTACCCCAATTCACAACCCTATGCAAGTAAATAATCAACCCCTAAATGATGTCCCTAACCGTGAGGACAAACTTTGTTGGGAGAGAGGACATCACTTTCTAGAATTGCTTCCGGCTGTCATGGGGTGATGTTTTTTTCTATGGGACCCTATAAAAGTAAAATGATGGTTAAGTTTCAAGATTGCTGTTTTGTAAAATTACATATGGTCTCTGAGTAGTCAATATGGTCTTTTTGCTTGTTTGTTTATTTGTTTGTTTGTTTTGAAGTTTTTATTTGGAGTTCTGGCCAGAACGTTGTAAGATGGTGCACCATTTCTACAGCTGGTATCCAAAAACCCATCTCATAGTAGCACTATCAGCATTATGATGTCATATCAATCAGGTGGAGTCGTTGTTGTGGGACCCTATCGTCTTCCTGGAAGCTTCAAAGATTATTGCAGGAAAATCTACTGTTCATTGTGGAAAACTTAAGCATTATTCCTATAGACATATATTCAACAAAAGATATGATATAAACAAAACAGGCATGGAAAAAAGTAAACTGTTTCCTTAAAATCTATATTCTTTCTGTCCCATACCAGATGGCTCCTGACATGAGACAGAAATTCTGAATTTTTCTTTTAGCAACACACTTGGATTTAGAGAAGGATAGCCATTGTCTGACTCCAAAGCCAGCTCTTATTTTTAAGTAGAGATGTATATGTGTCCAAATAATCAAATTTTACCATGCAGATAATATAGCATCATAAGGCTGATTTCTCTTTGCTTGTTGATTCTTTCTGAATAGCTATCTTTTTATCTTTAGGCACCTAGATGTACAAGGTCTCTCCATTCTTTGAAGATAAATATTTTCCTGCAAAGACAAGAACAGAACCCTGCCCCAACCCTTATGAGGTTTGCTTACCACCTGTATGATTGTCACCTCTGTGGATGATCCGTCATTTCTTTTTCTCAAGAGGTTTCTCTTTCTCAAACCGAATTTTTATCAATTTTGATGGTATTCATAGCTTTTCTTCTCCATAGCTTTCCCTTCCCCAATGTAGCATATCTTCTGGTTTCCATTGTGAGATCAACACATCCTTGAAATATACTGGCTGATTTAATTCAGAAGTTTTTTCGATTATCCAATGTCTCTCTGCTGCTGCTGTTCCTTTATCATTAGCATTAAGAAAATTCAAGGCTAATAAAGCAATTTATTTCTGGGGGTATTTTCCATCTATTTCTGTTTGTTTAGCATATCCTTTATAGTTCTATTTGATCTTTCTATAACTGCCTGACATGTAGGATTGTTTGGTATAGCTGTAATAAGCTTTATATTATAATAAACAAAAAATTTTCATTTTCTTAGACATATATGCTGGACCTTTGTCCGTCTTTATTTGTGCAGGTATATCCTTGATGGCCATAACTTCTAATACATGCATGATCACTGAATCAGCCTTTTCTGAGCTCAAGGCAGTTGCCCATTGAAAACCTGAATAAGTGTCAATGGTGTGGCGTACATATTTTAATTTTCCAAATTCTGTAAAGTGGAACACATTCATCTGCCGGATTTTATTCCTTTGAGTACCCTTTGGGTTACTCCCTGCTGGTAATGGTGTTTGGTTATAGAAAGAGCAAGTAGGACATCTCTTTATAATCTCCTTAGCTTGTTGCCATGTAATAGAAAACTCTTTCTTTAAACCTTTGCTATTGATGTGATGTTTCTTATGAAATTCTGAGGCCTTCAGCACACTTCCAATCAATAATCAATCAATTTCTGCACTACCTTGTGCTAGAAGACCTGGTAGATCTGTATGGGACCGGATGTGTGTTATGTATATGGGACAAAGCCTATTCCTGATTATATCTTGAAACTGTATGAATAATGAAGTCAATTCTGTGTCATTTGGTATAGATTCAGCAGTTTCAATATTCAAGACATCTCTTTCTGCATATTGTGAATCAGTAACTATATTGAGAGGTTCTTTAAAATCCCTTAGTACCATGAGAATAGCATATAATTCTGCCTTTTGGACAGAATTATAAGGGCTTTGTTCCACCTTACTTAATTCTTCTGATTTGTAATCTACCTTTCCTGATTTATTTGCATCTATATAAAATGTACGTGCTCCAGTTACTGGTGTATCACATACAATTTGGAAAAGAATCTAAGTAGCTATCTTTATACTTATCTTTATAAGGTTAATTCTATCACTTTTGGGATAATTGCTATTAATTTCATCCCCCAAATTAGCACAAGCTCTTTTGCCAAGTTTCATTGTCTTCCCATAATTTTTCAATTTCATCAGCAGTAAAAGGAGCTATAATCTCTGCTGGGTCTATACCTGCTAGTTGACAAAATCTCAATTTTCCTTTTATAATTAATTCAGTGACCCTTTCCACATAAGTTTATAATTTTTTACTTGGTTTATGTGGTAAAAAGATCCACTCTAAGATAATATTGTCTTTCTGCATTAAAATTCCTGCAGGGGAATTTCTGGAAGGCAATATGACTAGAATACAACTAAGATTTGGATTCACTCTATCTACAGGTGCCTCCTGTAGTTTCTCTTCAACGACCATCAATTCTTTTTCTGCTTTAGCTGTTAATTCTCTAGGACTATTTAAGTCTTTGTCACCACCTAAGGTTTTGTTTAAATGAACTATTCAGTCAGGTGTTATTCCAACAGTTGGTCATAGACTGGAAATATCTCCTAACAATCTTTGAAAGTCACTAAGAGTCCACAATTGGTCTCTCCTAATTTGTGCCCTTTGTGTTCTAATTTTCTGTAAACCTATTTTGTAACCTAGGTAATTGACAGAATCTCCTCTTTGTATTTTTTCAGGAGTAATTTGTAATCTCTATTTAGGTAAAACTGTTTTTACTTCTTCAAACATTCTCTCTAAAGTATCTGCATTTGAGTCAGATAACAAAATGTCATCCATGTAATGGTAAATTATAGACTTAGGAAATTGCTTGCATATTATTTCCAATGGCTGAATTACAAAATATTGGCACAGGGTGGGACTATTGAGCATTCCCTTTGGGAGGATGGTCCACTGGTATTTCCTAGTAGGCTGAGAATTATTATAAGTAGGCACTGTAAAAGCAAATTTTTCTCGATCCTTTTCTTGTAAAGGTATAGTGAAGAAGCAATCTTTTAAATCGATAACTATAAGAGGACATCCTTTTGGTAATAGAGAAGGCAGAGGAATTCCAGACTGTAGAGGGCCCATAGGTTGGATAACCTTGTTGATAGTTCTTAGATCTGTCACTATTCTCCATTTCCCAGATTTCTTTTTAACAACAAATACAGGAGAATTCCAAGGTCTGGTTGATTCTTCAATATGGTGAGCATCTAATTGCTCCTGGACCAGCTGTTCTAAAGCCTGCAGTTTGTCTTCCATTAAAGGCCATTGTTTAATCCATATGGGTTTCTCAACCATTTTAAAGGCAAGGCTGTTAGTACCTCTGAAGGTTTGCTAGTTGCTTTGTGTTCTTGTACAGCCTGAATAGCTAGTGACCTTTTCTTATAATATTATATAATATCCTTCCAAGAAACATGAGTTTGGGGGACTGCAGGAATGTTAACCTGGGTATTCCATTGCTGCAATAGTAAATAAATTCACTGCATAAATTCACTGCAATATAAATAAATTCACTGCAATAGTAAATAAATTCAGTCCATAAATTCACTGCAATATTAGCTACATATGGCCTTAGCCTTCCTTTCTGTACTTCTGGCCCTATGCATTCAACCCATCTCATGCTTTGTTTTACTTGAGATAGGGTTACAATTCCTAGGAATTGAATATCTGCCTCTTGAAGAGGTCAATCTGTATTCCAAGATTCTGGAGTAATGATAGTCACATTCACACCTGTGTCTAGTAATCCCTCAATTACAATGTCATTTATACGCACTCTTAGCTTTGGTCTTTGATCATTTATAGAAGTCTGCCAAAATATATGTTTCCTATTTCCTACTGGAGTTTTTGACTCATTCTCCAGGTCTATTCTATCATCCAGAACAGTATGGTTTTTTACAGTAGGCACTGGATTATTTAATTTTCCTGGTGAGACATGTTCTCCACACTGACTGGGAATGACTGGGTCTTGTTTGACATCGGGGCCTGCAAGAGGCTCCCCAAGGAGTTTCCTGGTGGTATCTGGTTGCCTTGTCTGTCTCTTGTTGACCTACGTTCATTGATCCAATGCTAGCCTTTGCCACACCTCTACATATACCAGAAGGCTATATATCCTCCCATTCTTGCCATTCCTAGAGCAGACATTATTCCTAGGAATTCCTTGTCTACATTCCCTTCTTAGATGCCCTATTCTTCCACAATTAAAACATTTGGCATTTTGGTATCTCCTCATACCATTGGAAATTGCTTCTCCTACCCAAGCTTCAGTACTATAGTCAAATGTTTCAACATTCATTGTATGCTAGATCCATTCATCTATGGGTGCTGATCTAACCTTTAAAGGCCCAAGGATCTTCTTACATTCTAAGCTGGCATTTTCAAAAGCCAAGGATTCAATTAATACATGTCTAGCTTCAGGGTCTCTCACTCCTAATTGTACAGCCTTAGTTAATCTTTATAAGAAGTCAGTAAAGGGTTCTCTCTGGCCCTGTTTAACCCTAATATATGACTCAGTCCTCTTTCCTGGTTCCTGGATCAGCTGGGGCTGAGCACCATGTGATCTCTTGCTCTCTGCATCTTAATGGGTTGTGGTTTTCTGCAATGGACCCCACCACCAGGCATGAGAGACCTCCTTTTGAGTTGGTGGTCAGGGTTCTCCAAGAGACTCCTAAAGCTATTGCTGTGGCCCTTGGTTGCCTCCCAGAAGTAGAAGGTAAATCCCTTTTGCTAAGGATACCTAGCACTTTGGATAGAACCCAGAGGACCTGAGTTGGATCTGACCTGAAAGCCCCCTCCCTGAGGACTAGCTTTCATGGTACCAGAAGGCAGCATGCAAGCTTCCAAGAGACCAACAGTCCTATCCAGCTATGATGCCTATGACCCACAGCAATGACCACCAGGGCATGATAATCCTAAGGATGAGATCATGGCATTCATATCTTGTTGTAGCTAAGTTTTCTGATTGGACTTCAGGCCTGGTACTGGAAACCTAGCCAACTACCCAGGGCTACTGAAGTCATATTAGAGGAAAACCTACAGCCACCACTTTTCTTAACCAGCATAATTCCTCATGGACATTCTAAAATTTATCCTTATACCCATAGATACACACAGTTCTCACCCCTATGGCATCAGTGAAACTTCTCTTTACCTTTATTTCATCAAAAAGGCAACAGAGGTTAAGAGGCTAAAGTGCTCCTCAGGTAACGTGGAAGCACCTGTGGAAGCAGAACTCGCCATGCACCATCCACCAGTAGATTTTGTTCCTTCAGGCCCTGTGCATGCCCACCTCCACCTCAAAGCCTGGTGCAACCCTGCCACATGATGATGGGGTCGGGGGGGGGGGTTTGGAAGCCTTGTCACGGCATTTTCTGTGCAGTATCACTGAGATTTTACACTTCCTTCCGACCTGAGGAATTGGTGGGTTTTGTGTAGCTGAACAGAATTGTGTGAGAATGAATTGTTTGCTGGCCCAGGAGCCTTCACTAAGGAGAATTAATATGAAGCACACACTGAGAAAATTCCAGGCCGCAGGTTAAGCCTCGTAACAACAACCTTTAAAGAACTAGTATCTGCTTGCTTGGCAAATATTTATTAGATGCCTTCTAATGCATTTATTGGTCTAGATGCTTGGTGTGCAGTAGTGAATTATATCAGCACAGATCCCTGCTTTATGTTAGGGGAGGGAGAGAGAAAATAACCAGGAAACACAATAATCAAGTGTGTTATGTATAGCATACTAGCAGGCAGCAAGGACTTGACAAGCTGCAGTTTGAAATTGGGTCAGCAGGAGAGATCTCATGGAGGAGGGGCCATCTAAGCAAAGACCTGCAAGGGGCAAAGGAGGCAGACTTGCCTGGAGGAAGAGCATGTCAGGCCCAGGGATCTTTCAATGCAAATGCCTAGGCCAAGAGCATGCTGGGAGGAGTTGTGGCAAAGAGGTAAGTGGCTAGGACATAGAGGAGGAAGTCAGGTGCAGAGAGGCAGGCCTTTCAAACTGGAGCCTTGGGCTGCTCGCTGAGCTCAACAGGAAACCACAGCAGGGGGTTTAAGCAGAGAAGCAATACAAACTGATTTACACTGCGTATTTAAATTCACTGTATTCAATATGATTTTGACTTGAAAATATACTTTATCAGGAGACCATTGCCCACAAGGAAATGAAGCTTACCTCTGAGCAAATG
Organism: Ondatra zibethicus; assembly: GCA_004026605.1. Lineage (NCBI taxonomy): Eukaryota > Metazoa > Chordata > Mammalia > Rodentia > Cricetidae > Ondatra > Ondatra zibethicus. The sequence continues at coordinate 64,835 of PVIU01004671.1, forward strand.
TCAGGACCACATCCAGAGAACCTACCAGACTTCACAGCAGAAGTGGAAGGAGAGGGAGTATGGGGGGGGAGGGCTCTGAGTAAAAATAGTTGTGTCCTTTATTTCAAAGAGCCTCCGGGAGGCATAGCTAATAACAATAGCTGCAAAGGTCACTGCAAATATTAAGTGCCATCAAATTCTAACTACTACTTAAAAAGAAAAAGCCTGTCATTATTCATTGGCCCAAGAGTTGAGACCTCTGGCAGCCTGCACGCCTTGGCCAGCCTTTCCCAGCCTTGTGACTTAAAGTTCCCATGCCGCATCTTCTATCCACGGCTCTGGTGGAAAGGACTGTCTCCCATCCCCAGTGTCCTCTGTGGCAAAACACAATCCCAAGGGCAGGGCTGATGAGCGTTTGTTCTCTGTTTTGTTTTGCGAAAAGCATTACTTCTTAAATGGTGTTTACAAGACTCCTCGAAACCTGCACGTGTGTGTGGACGGCAAGGGCAGGCGCGCAGAAGAAGGCACTGTTGCAAGCTGTTTACGTGGAGCCACACAGTCATGGAAACTTTACTGGAGATTTGTTTGTGTGGGAACGGCACTGGAACACTGGCTGCTGGTGCCAGTTTTGAAACACAATGAATAGCTATTGTTTTCACAGAGGATCCGGTCACTGGTGTCTATATACACTGAAGACAGCCTTCCTCTTTAGAAATAACTTCCAGCCATTATATATATATTTTTAAAACTGTTGTTGGTGTACCCAATGTTCTAGATGCCTGGAGGCAAGAACAACACGAAGACATCTCAGTTTTCTTCCAAAAAGAACGGTTTCTCTGTTTTGGTAAATTGGTCCTGAACATTACTGACATCAAATAAGGGAAGGAGAGGGGACCTACTGAATACTTCCTGAGTACCAGGTCCTGTGTTTGTACGGTACAAATAGTCAGTGACTGTTATTTTGCAAGTGAGCTGTGCTTCAGTGACTAAACCACTTGCTGTAGTTGTTAAACCATCAGAGCTGGGATTTGAACCTAATTCTAATAACTAAACTCCTGCTCCCACCGGGCAGATCTGGGCTGAGAAGACTGTCATCTGGTGGCTAAACTAGGCCTTACACGGGTGGCACTGCCCGCTAGAGACACTCCTGGGTAGAGCCATATCTCTTTTCCTGGGGTTCTATAACCTGCCAGGCATGGGCTTGGCAGAGGGGAAGTTCAAAAGCCTTGATGAAGAAACCCTAAGAAGGTCAGGGCTGGTGGGTCATGCCTACGACCCCAGCACTCAGGAGGGTGGGCCAGGGTGTGACTCTGTCTCAAACTAAACTCAGTGAATTCACTCAAAAAGAATTCCTAAGACATCGAAGAAAAAGAAAATCAGAGGCCACAACTGTAGCTCTCAGGCTGAGAATGAAAAGCAGTGTAAAAGGTGATTTATTACCCACAAACATTTTAGGAGACTCAGTTTCTGGGACGCCCAGCCCATTTCCTCCCAGCAGAGCCGCACACCCTGGGATCAGGCATTTGCTGGATGCTTAGCTCTAATCTCTCATTCTGCTTTGTGGTTCTGCTCCGCGAGTCCGGCCTGCCAACTCCCTAGCAGGCTCTCTGCCATGGAGTGCTGAACAGAGAAGAAAGGTTGGGGAGGGGAGAAAGGCCCCATTTTCTTCCTGTTTGCTTTCTGGTGGTGCTCTGTTTGCCTGGGCCTTCTTTTCCACCCTGCCCATGATAGCGTCTACCTCAAGAACTGCAATTTATTCTATTCTGACATCAAATAAGGGAAGGAGAGGGGACCTACTGAATACCACATGAAGTGACCGCCATGAAGGAACATAGGTATTAATAATTCTGACCTCTTCCCATGTCTCTCCAGCCTCAGGGCTGGAGATATTTCCTCTGGCAGCTAGACCCATGACAGTTTGCCCTTTAGTTCTTTAGTGTTTTCTTAACAATTTATGTTAGAGTCTCTGTGTTAAAATAACCAATGGGGTTTCTGTCTCCCAACTGATATGTAATTAATTCTGCTATAGATTTAAATTAAAGTAAATTAGAAAGCTTTTTAGAATAGCTAAGGTCCAACGCCATGTTAGAATGGAAGTATCTCGCTTGCCCTCATACACACGGGGCTGACAGCTTTGAGAATGTCACACTGGCTTCGTCTCCACCTGGTTCAAACCATACAGTGATTGGTTCTCCTTTGAATGATAAACACCGAGCCCCCAGCACTAGATTCCCCGTTATGGTCTCCTTGCCTTCTCCACCCATCCTCCTGACCACATCTTTGGATCCACCACTCATGCATATGCTTTCCACGCCCTATGCTTTTGCTCAGTCTTCTGCACAATATTTATCACTCAAAGTCCATCTCAGATGGCCCTGCTTCTAAGAGACCTTGTCTGTTTCTACTCTCCCTCTAACAGCTGAGCATTCCTAACACTACCCTCTGTGCGCAGGAGTGTAAAGATCTTCCCTACCAGCTGAGCATTCCCAACATTGCCCTCTGTGCGCAGGAGTGTAAAGATCTTCCCTACCAGCTGAGCATTCCCAACACTGCCCTCTGTGCGCAGGAGTGTAAAGATCTTCCCTACCAGCTGAGCATTCCCAACACTGCCCTCTGTGTGCAGGAGTGTAAAGATCTTCCCTACCAGACTGTGAGCTCCTGGAAGCCAAGCGCAGCGTCACAGTTCATCACTGTTTTAGCTGGGCCCTCTAGTAGGTCCTGCACAATTAATGGCTTATAATTACTTGCAATTTTTCCATTGTCTATTTTCTGCTTATACAATTGAGACGAAGAGCTGGGGTGGGGGGAACCCCTCAATGTTTAGGAAACTTTGAAACTCACTTTCTTTCCGCCTCTGTTTGAAAGAAACACTTCTCCAGATATGAGGCTGCTTGTACATCTTTGCATTCAATTATATCCCTAGGAAGTGAGGACATTGTAACTGCCTGTGTGCGGTGCCAAGGAGGGCTGAGATCACCATGAACACAAATCTGCAGATAACAGAGAAGTAAACAGGGCCTCCTAGGACCTTGGAAAAAGAAAAGTGGTTCCTCTAGCCAGGGCAGACGCGATAGCACTGAATCATCCTCTCTTTAGAAATCACTTATTTTTAAGTGATGGGAGTCTTGCCAGGTTACCCAGGCTGGCTTCAAACATTTGGATATAAGGGCTCACTTTGCCACAGTTCTCAAGTAGCTGGCCTTCAGGTGTAGGCTACTATGCCCAACTGTGGGCATCAAAGTCAAATAAGAGCCCTGATCTTACAAGAGATAAATGATCTATCACTCAGAATCCGGAACTCAGCTCTTCTTGTCACCAGCCACAGCGATACAGACTCTTAACATTCCCCATTGACTGTACCACCAGTGTGATGCTCCCATCACACTGTCCCCATCTCCACAGCCATGTCCCTGCCCTGCTGGGTAGCCACACTGGTGCTTCATCATTTGGTACCTCCTCAAAGACCAAAGCTGCCTCAGGAACTCCTATGGCTGGCTACAGCAACTTGTGGAGCCTGGTGGTGAATAGCAGGCAGTATCATCAAACACTGGTCAAGGGCCACTGTGTGGTCAGCATTGCAGAAGTGTGGCTAGAAAGAGCAAAGACAAGAAGAAGAAAAAGAGGAGGAGGGGAAAATAAGGGGAGAAGAAAGGGAGGAGGAGAGGAGAGGAACAGAGGGGGGGAAAGAGAAGGAAGGAGAAGAGGAGGAGGAAGGAAAGAGGAGGGGAGAAGAAGAGGAGGAGGAAGGAAAGAGGAGGGGAGGAGAAGAGGAGGAGGGAAAGGGGAGGAGGCAGTGGTGTCTTAGCAGCACCATATCCTTCGGGCCTGTAATCATCTCTTGTTCTTCTGATAGGAAGATGGCCTGCTCTTGCATGGAAGGAAAAATGAGTCAGGGTTGTCGGAAGTAACTGTGGCCTCTTTAAGACAGTGTTGTGCTTTACACAGAGATACAGTCTGGAGACCTCACAAGGACTCTCTTGAATCTAACTGCAAATAAATGGTCACCTGGTTCAGTTCCAGGAGCACTGACATCTATTGGCTTCTGGAACTTTGTTTTCAAGAATCTCTGCAGAGAACCGCACACCTTTTTGCTGTTCTTAGCATCCTACCACCGAAACTTTGTGAAAACCTGGTCAATTGTGAAAATCAGCTTGACAGATCTGCCTTTGGTTTGGCATTAAAAATAGCATGGAGAATGAAGTGAGCTAACAAAACAAAAGGATACATTTCTTAATCTATAATGACAGCAGCAAGTAAACTCTTCAGCATTTCCTCCCCATGAAGTGTAGAGGGGATAGGGATCTGAATTATTTGGGAAAATTTCACAGGACATTTAGATGGCAGGCTGGTGTCTTCCCTTCATCATCCCAGGGCCATTTTCCACTCTCTTTATTCAACACTGCCCTAGGAAATAAAACCGACAGAAGGTCAGTGGCACTGGGGCTCCCAGCTCCCCACTAGGTTTTGCCGATGTGGGTATGATGGAGAAAGTCCTCTGTGAGCTGTCTATAGCTTCTGCGTGGTCATGTCCAAAGCCATTCCATAACTAACCAGAATCTCAGGTTTTTGACTTGTTTCATGATGACTGACCTTGACTTAAGTTTACTTCTCTCTATCGAAAGGGCCCAGGGTGTGGCCAGTTTTGCTGTCCCTAGTGCCAGGCTACTGCATGGCATATCCATGTGATTTCCCTACACCAAGCCATGCATAGCCCTGTAAATGCCTTCCCCTAGACATCTACTAGATTATCTTATGTTCAGTCATGCCATCCCTTTCCAGTTAGGACCATAACTGGCTGATGCTATAACGCTCCAAATCAAGGGCTAGAAATGTTCTATTCTCTTTTTGGAAGTCAACTTTCCAGAATATTTGGTAACATTCAGAGTGTTAGCAAAAGTCATTATTGTTCCAGAACACACTGGAGTCACTCATGTATTAGATGTCATCCGTTCAGTTGCTGCATTACAGAAGGTCTAGAACATCTACCATAGGGGGCAGGACAGGCAGAACTAGTAGCATTGGGAAGTGGGTATCAGGATCATAATTATTTACCTACCATGGGGAAGGGTTTTGCAGTTTCACATTTGATGCATTTTGGCTGAAACATTAGTCTTAAGCAATGTAGCTACCTATCTATTTTCACCTTCGGATCACCAGAAAGTTCATTTCTATGGTTACCTAATGTATTCAGAAAGCTGAAATGCAAGCAAAACATTAGCAGAGAACAGATGCTGCCTTGTACACATGATGAATGAGCAATAACTTTTGTATTTCTGCATCCATCCCAAATGAACCAAAGAAGAACCAATTTTAAGCCTCTCACAGAATGGGCAGGTTATTGACAAACCCAAGCATACGAACCAAATTGCAAAGGCTGCCCAGGGCTACCAGGCGACTTTTGGAACTGTGACATTTGCATCAAAGATTCTGTCTGTGCTAAGCATTTCTGCATCCCTTATGAGAGTCCTTTTAATCCTGAACTTTGCATTTGGAACTTATTTGTTTGAGCATAAAAAATACAGCACTGTTTTATCCTTAGCCACACACAAGAAGTTTCCTGGTTTTTTTCGAGCTGATCTTGGATAACATAATTGGCTATTTCTCTTCTGAAACATAATTGTATCACATACTTTCCTATTTCCTTCTGCTGCTTCTATGGTGACACCATTTACATATCTCGAGTGATGAGTCATGGAAGGGGGCCGTATGTTTACAACATCACTATCTGTGCTTCTAATTCTATTAACTTAAGACATGGGCAATTAAATACATTCTTGCTAAGTCAGAAATTTTAAATAACTATTTTGTTAATGAAGCGTCAGATTTAAGCAATGGAATACCTAATGATTTTTCCAGACTTCGAAAAGGGATATTTAGGTATAGGGTAATGGGTGAGTGCAAAAGAAAGCCCATCCCACAGCTGCCAGTTCAAAGGCAGCAGGGCCACAGCCAGGTTAGGAAGCAAAGACAGAATGGAGCATGTGTATAAGAACCAGCTAAGGGACAGCAGATCCAGTAAGCTACAGAAACACTATTCCGATAATCACAAATCTACAAGGTTCATGCAAGCCATGCATTTAACATAAATGTCAGTGTCAGCCAGTATCCACAGTGTGATTCATACATTCCACTTCTGTGTAGTCTTTAACCTCATGGTGATTAAAAAGGGTAGGGTATTCTGTCTTGTTATGAAGGTAGGTTCTTCAAAGTTGATTGTTGACTATGTTTCCTTAATCTAACATACAAAAGCAATGAAATCGAAACACTTCTCTCTACTAACAAGAAATATGATGCCATTCGCCTTTAATTAAACTACCATCTCTGGAAATAGAAAGGTAAAAAGAAATTCAATTAATTAATTGGGCCAACCTGAAGATATTAGCCATGTCTTTAATAATTACTTGAAATAATACTAATACAAACTAAATTATCAAGGTACATCTGATACTCATCTTATAAAATATTTCCAGAAAAGATGGATATCTGTCCCAGTTAAGTAAGCAAACAAACTGTTTCTAAGTTTGTGTGCCAAAATTCTCTTAGAACTTTATGATGACCTCAATTTCCCCTGCCCATACATTTCCAAATGCCCACATAGGTCCCAGGGAAATACAAAGCAATCTTCATGGTCTCTTGTAAAGAGCTAGGGTTCTGGGAATGAAACTTATGTTTACTCAACTTCTGCAAGAGGGAGAACCAACGCTACAGTCAAAGTCAATGTGAAATAGGCAAGCAAAGAAAACTCTCTGTCCACCCACAGAGAAGGCTAAAGGGGCTCATAATCCATCACTGCAGGCAGCGACTTCCCACAATTCACCACTGCAGCCAGCAAGTTCCCACAATTCACCACTGCAGCCAGCGACTTCCACAATTCATCACTGCCTGTCAGCGAGTTCCCACAATTCACCACTGCCCGTCAGTGACTTCCCACAATTCACCACTGCAGCCACCGAGTTCCCATTTACTACTAAGGAGCAAAAGCTTTAAATTCTCCTCTAAATGTGCTGCCCTGCAAATCTTTGCCCAGAAGATACTAACGTGGCTTCAGAACAGTCTTGGCTCAAGGACCAGACATGGCAGTCCTAGGGCTGCCTTTTTTAAATTGCCTCCGGGGACCTTTAGTCAGAGGCAGACAAGAATCAATTCAATATAAAGGCATCAGACCAATTTGTTTTCCAAGTTAAAAAAGAAATACTGCTGATATTACAGTCTCAAAAGAAAAAAAAATGTCCTGAGACTGGGCCATCTGGAGTCTCAGTGTGGCCTGCTTCTAATTACAACAGGAGATGAGGGGTCAGAAGGACCTTCAGGGTCCTCTGTGGAAGCACCAGCATCACTGTGAGATCTGTGTCCTTCCTGCTGTTGACCTTCCCTTTGGGGAGTCTTTCGGAAGGCAGTCTCTCACTGCTTGGTGCAAGCTGACATTTGCTGGCATGCATTAGGACTCACAGTCTTGGAACACAGCCTCTGGAAGCCACTTGGGCTGTTACAGGGAAACAACAAAAAAAAGTCTTTAAGTGGAAGTGTTTTCCTTAAGCCTTATTCCTGTAATCCAAATGAACACAAGTGATTCAAGCAAGAGCAAGCGATAGACATAGACACATACGTAACTAAACTTCATGCACAAGGGCGAGTGCTGTGCCCACAAACTCCCCCAAAACTCCCTTTCAGGTTGGCAGTGCAGCTTAGCAGGAGCGTGGTTGCCTACCACACATTAGGCCAGGGCTTCAACTCCCAATACCATAAAAAAAAAATACCAAGGCTAAGGAAATGCTCAGTGGGTAAAGTATCAGGACCCAAGTTTGCATTGTTAGCTCCCATGCAAAATCTGGGCTTGGAGATGGGTACCTACAGGCCCAGCACTGTGGGGAGGATGGTGACCAGCCAGTCTAGCTGAAACAGCAGACTCCAGCTTTAGTGAGAGACCCTGTGTCAAAAATAATGTAGAGAATGATGAAGGAAGACATTAGACATCAACTGGCCTTCATATGTGCATGTGTGATATGTACATCCATATAAACATGTGAATACACATGCATCACACACACACACACACACACACACTCCTCACCCAAACTTCCATTTAGAAGTATTTTTTCTCTTTTCCATAGAAATATAAACTTTTGTCATAAAAATTAAAGGAAACAACAGACGAACCCTGCTGAGTAGAGGCGTGACGGTTGACCTATGTCAGGGAGGTCAGAACCTCCCTTGATGGTCTTTCTCCGTTCCCTTTAGAGGTCCTAGAAACATTTCCGTGGAGCCCCAAGGCCCTGCATAACACTGTCAAGGCCAGTGCTGTGGAACTTTAGTATGAAGAGATCTGCCGATCTCCTGCGGAGTAGGGGGTACCGGGGTTCAAGGGCAGGTAATGGCAACCATGCCCAGGGTGATGGCATTTAAGTCAGATCTCCAAGACGAATAAGGTTAGGAAGTTGGGCAAACACAACAGCCAGGCACTTTAGCCCATGCAGATGGTGGTAGGAACTGAAGCTATGGTGGACAGGAAGAAGAAGAATGGGAATGCTAAGCCAAGGAATGTGTACTTTTCCTAGAGGAAGCTTGGAGAGTGAGAATGAGATTTGTGATTTACAAAGATGGGCATACTAGTGATATTGAGTTTATGCTACATAATGTGGCAAAATCACAGAGCTCAGTATGAGGTTATCGCAATAGGAGAGATGATGAGCGCTTTCTGGGAAAAGTTTGGTGGCGGGGGCAGGGGGTATTAAGAGCATTTAGATAGTGAACCGGTGAGAGACTGAACCCACTGTCCAGGCTTTTCACTTTTCATCGGCGGTAGCGTGGGTGTTTTGCTCCCACCTTCTGGGTACCATGGTGATGCAGACCTCACTGGAGGCAGTGTGGACCTTCAGTAACTCTGGTGTTTTCTGGAGTTCCAGCTGTGACTGAGGTATATGCCCTTGGTGGTGCAAATTCTGCAATGTGAACTTGGGAACTGCCCCTGGAAACTGCTTACAGCCTTCCTACTCTTCTACCCTTCCAATAATGTTATGGGTGCCTAATCCTCTCCACTGACTGGCTTCTCTAAAAGCTAGTTAAGCAGTTGCAGCTGACTGCTGCTAGCTGCAGCTAATCCCTAAGCGAATCAAAGGACAGTTAGTGCTTAGATGGAGGTGGTCAGGAAAGGCCTCCAGGAAAAGATAGCACTTACTGGCTCTTGAAGAAGGCATGTAATTCAGAGAAGTGGAGAAACACGGAATATAGTCTAGTCAAACACAGGAAGGGAAGGAGGAGAGAGAGGGTTCAGAGAAAAGGACCAGCAGAAGGGCAGGCAGGAATGCATTCCTCAGAGCCTGTGTAAGCCAAGCATGCTGAGTGGTATTCGCAGAGCTTGTAAGCCAAGAAGTTACATAAGCGTATTTGCATGCTTAAAGGGCATGCTTGCAGAGCTGTGAAGAGGCTAGCATACCTGGAGCTGCTGCAGCACCTCTGAAGGAGACTGGAACGGTCCTGGCTAGAAACACTGGATAAAGGGGCCTGGAGAGGCGGTTTGGTGGCTAAGAGCACTTGCTACTCTTATGGAGGACCCGGGTTTGGTTCCCAGCACTCACAGAGGACTTGGGTTCAATTTCCAGCACCCACATGGAGGACCACAGCCTCTGTGACCTCTGCTTCAGTTCCTGCCTTCAGGTTCCTGCCTTGAGGTCCTGCTCTGGCCTCTTTGGATGAGGACTGTGATATGAAGTTAGTGAGATAAACCCCTTTCTCCCCAAGTTGCTTTCTATCGTGATGCTTTATCTCAGCACTAGACAGCTAGTTAGCCTAAGAGGGAAGCACTGCTAATATTTTGACACGTGTGCCTCCAATTTCTTAGCTATAATATGGGTGTACACCTATATAATCAAAACAGGTACAATAATAAACATATGGTTGTTTTCTCTTCCTAAATTTTTACCTTAACAAATGATTATTCATTCAAATACATATTCAAATTGAGAAAATAATGTTAGCTGTGTGCTTGTGCATAAAAAATATTTAGCTAATATATATTATATATATTTATATATCAATATAACTGATATATATATATATTTCAGTTTATCTAAGAATTCCTCTATTACAGGATATTTTTGTTGCCTCTACTGGAAAGCACAATTCTGGACAAACTCCCGAGGATGTCAATCTTTGGCTGTAATGATCTGTTCTCTTCATTGTCCTTTATCTAAGCTTCTCCAAAAATAGAATTTTTTAAAAAATATTTTTTGACCTTCCCAGATGATACAATAACCAATATTTATTTTATATTGATTGATGTTTTATAGGATCCTTTATAGCATTTTTCTCTTGTGTTAAAAAAAACTGCCCCCTTTGTCTCTAGATCTACTCTTCAAGCTGTTTTGTTTGTAGAAGAACAGGTCGCATCCGAGTCCTAGAAACTCCAGGTACGGTGGTTCCGAGGTGAGAAGGAGGCAGTGACAATGGATGTGAAGTTAGAAACAAAATCTCTGCTTCCAACTTTCCTGTCAGGCCACGTCTCTGCTGGATGTCCCACTCACGCAGGAGAGGAACCCCCATACTTCGGGCTTTTAGGTGCAGAATAGTGTGAAGGAGAAGCTTCCAGGGGTAGAGCTCTTGCTTCAGTCTCTCCTGAGGCAACCAGCAGCATCAGCAAGGACAAACAACGGTCTCAATGAAACAGAAGCCTCTCATTGGTCCCCCTGCATAGAAGTTAATACTTCCTGTCTTGGGCAACTAGTCAGAGGCCATAATTCAAATTATGGAAATGTGAGGGCCTCCACCATGCGAATCTTGGTAAAACACAGCAGGAAATGCACAGGAATGCAGTTCCCAGACTTCTTTCACGGTTTTGCTGAACTATGATTTAGTATTCATTTCAATAGCTGGAGTGGACCTGGGATGCATGCAGACTGGTGCTGCAGAGGCCGCGTCTGAGGCCCATGCTCTCTCAGCTCGTGTGCACTGACCTCTGGGTTCTCACTTGTCCTGGGAAAATGTCTCAGTACGGCTATTTGTTGGGATGAGCATATGACTCTACCTTCCCCTCAGGCTTAGTGATGGGAAATAATGGACACACGTATCTAACTGTCCTTACACAGATGATAGCCACTCTTTGTACCTCCTTTTCCAGCAGAAAGGGTGACAATATGGTGTGCAGTTAAGGCTCACCAGGCAACAGATAGTACTCATCAAGATTACTTATAGAGGGCACAATGAAGGGGCCATTAGCACAGGTGTGGGCGGGGGTCAGGGAAAGCAAACCATAACGTCATACCCCAAAGACAGCAATGATGGCAGTGTGACCAATCGTAGGCTTGAAAGAGATGCAGGAAATCCAGACAGGAAAGAACCATGTGGTGATGGCTGTGCTGAACTACCTCTGAGAGAAGGACACATCTAGCCCTGCGCCACCCTGAAGAATGAACACCCTGACGCCCTCCCCTGGCTGCTGGGATCTGTATTTGTTAAGGCAGAAACCAGAGAGCTGGAGAGCACCTACCGTCCACACACACACAAACACACGCACATACCGTCCACACACACACACACACACACACACACACACACGCACATACCGTCCACACACACGCAGACGGGCGGAGATGAGCACTAGAGAAGCAGAGCTTGGCAGGGGAGAAACACACTAAAGCCATTAGAGGCGGAAAGGAGAGAGTTCAGTTTGGATGTGTCAGATCAAGAGGCTTCAGAGAGATCAAGAGGAGGATCAGCTGGGTAGCTGGATCTCCCTGAGCTGGAGAAGTGAACCAGGGGCTCAGCAGGCTTGGCAAAGCCATGCATCTATAGGCCATCACGAAGGGGACAAGGAAGAGGTAGAGGCCATGGACAGATGAGCCTTACCAAGCTAAGGCGCCAGAGAAAAGGGGCAGCAAGATCAAGAGTCTGAAGGGTGGGAGGTGCCACACCACAGGCAGCTCCCGGGGTGCTGTGCAGGAGTGGGGGTGTCTGTGGACCAAAACTGGATGCAGAGCATGTTGGCGAGAATGGGAGCAGTGGACGCCTGCCCGACTGCCTGGGAACAACTCTTCGGAGCTCTTGGTGCAGAGAAAAGAAAAAAAATGGGACTGGGCAGGGGCTGTGCAGCAGGGTGGTTGAAGCATCAAGATGCTTGTGTACTCACAGGAACAATCCAAAGAGAAGAGGACCCAGGACTGTGACAGCTATAAGTGCCTAATTCCCTAAATGGGGATGGAGTGGCTGCCAGTCACCACTTCCAGAGTGTAGCGTGTAGCCGCCAGGCCTCTGCTTCCTCAGGGAGCTCAAAACTGGCCTTTCTCTCTACAAAGAAGAATGGAGTTTCCGATTTAACCGCTGACAGTTATCTAAGTATCTTTAACTCTGTGAAGGCCAGGCACATCTCCTCTGCAGGCCGCAGGCTGGCAAGGTTTGACCCCTCCCTGACTTATCAGGTGTGGCCCTGTTCTGAGGACCTCCTGAAGACACTAGTGGTGCAATCTCTACAGTCTCTGAACCACCAGCACCCAGTGGTGGTGACTGGCCGGGGCAGCTAATGACGGTCTTTGTCCCTTTCATAAAAGGCGGTGGAACCGAGGCTGCCAGGGCGCTCTGTCCATCCTATACTTAAGTTCTCAGAGTTAATACTTAGGCTTCACATGTGCCTCTTACCTCCTCCCACCCCCTCCTCACTAAGGAAACTGACTATTATCTGCAGGCCAATGCAAATAAAGGTCACCAAGAGACACTTGCAGGCCAAACACCAAATGCTGGCAGGCAATAGAAGGGCCTATTGTTTCAATGTTCCCAGCTAATAAAGGAAACGCCAATCAAAGGAGGCCTCTGGCCTGGTCCATACTCAAAAGGAACCATAGCTGTCAGCAACAGTTCCAGCCAGGACAGCACTGGTTTCCAAAGATGGCCAGCACCTGCTCAGAAAACTGCAGAGGCTGTGACTTCCCAGTCCTGTACGGACCAGAGGACACAGGACCTGCCAGGCTGGGAGGAACAGATGTTGACTTCAATTCCAGGGCTGCCTTCCTCCAGAGGCAAGAGTGAGGGGCCATCCTGGAGCCAGTCTGCATTTTTATGCTCACGAGAGGTCGTTTCATATAAAAAAGAGTAAATCCTTGTTTTCCCGTTTTCTCCATGGAATGTATGTGTTAAGAACTCTTCTTGGGGCTAGGGAGAAGAACCAGAGGCTTAGAGCTCAGTTGACTTTGGTTTCCACAGCCATGCCAGGAGGGGTACAACTGTCTGTAACTCATGCTTCAGGGTATCTGACACTCCCGGGTCTCTGTGAGTACCTGTACTGGTATGCACACACTCCCACACAGGTAAACAAGCATATAAATAAAAATAAATCTTAAAGAAAAAGTCACTCCTTAGTTTCAGTGCCAGCTTGGCTAGGTGCCACCTGCCTCTGCCTGGAAGTGATTGTCATCCCCAAATTATGTGTTAAATGACCCGCTCCTATTGAAAAGGAATGACGAACACCTGGGTGTGGCGAGACTGTACTCATCTACAACATACTACCGTCATTCAACTTTTGGTTCAGTTCTTTGGAGAACAACATGTTTCAAATATCATTTTATAAACCAGGCTCTACAATAGGTATATTCCTTCCATTTTGATAAAACCTGCCTGGGAAAAAGAGGGAGATGGAGGAGGTGTTGAGCAGGCCAAGGTGGGGGCAAGATGGGGTGGGGGGCAGCTGGAGGTGTAGAAGCTGCTGAGAGTATATTCAAAATGGGCTGGAGCCAGAATGAAGACAAAGGAAGCAAAGTGGAGAAGAAAGTGGGCTGGGAAACCGGAACCGAAACACGCAGAAAGCCAGCTGAGTCCATCTGAGAACTCTCCAAGTGACTCAGTGAGGGTTTCTATTGCTGTGAAGGGACACCGTGTCCACGGCAGCCCATAAAGAAAAGATTTGATTGAGGGTGGCTCACAGGTTCAGTCCATTCCGATCATAAAGGGGAGCATGGCTGCATGTAGGCAGACATGGTGCTATATCTCACAGGCAACAGGAAGTCAACTGACTGTCACACTGAGGGAAGTTTGAGCAAAAGAGACCTCAAAGCCCGCCCCCATAGTGACAAACTTCCTCCAACAAGGCCACATCTCCTAGTAGTGCCACTCTCTTTGGGGGCTGTTTTCTTTCAAACCACCACATCAAGCTACAGTGGAAGGAGCTTGGGGGAATGGGGAAGCTTTTCCCAAGCGATGCAGAGTGTCCCTGCATAGAAGCGGTTAGAAGACGCATTGTCTCACTAAAAGAACCCAGCCTTGGTACAGAAACAGCAGATTCCAGGTGGAGCGCAGAGAGGCTATACGGTAATCTAGAACATCTCATCAGCCAAACTGGGGAAGCTTCACTGGTCATGTGAATCACGTGGGAGGGACTTGGGAGCACTGTGAAGAGACTTCTGGGGGTTACAGTTTTGAGCTGCAGTGTGGTATTAAGTGCAGAATATTGAAATTTGTTAAATGAGTTTATATCCATGAGGGTTTTTTTTTTTAAAAAATAAGATATTTTTATGTGTATAAGTAATTGCTACCTGTATACCTGTGCCTGAAGAAGCCAGAAGCAGATGGTGGATCCCCGGAACTTGAGTTGTAGGTGTTTGTGAGCCTCAGTGTAGCTGCTGAGAGCAACCACACAGGGGCCCTCAACTACTGAGCCATCTCTTAGCCTCTGCCCATGAGTTCTAAAAAGGAATTAGTAACCTTTGAAATACGATAAAGAACTAATTCATAACCTTGAAATTTAGTAAATAAAGGGAAAGACAAGCACTTGCCCCTCTCACTACATGAGCTATGCCATTGATTAGTCAACACAAATGAAGTGTGTGTGTGTGTGTGTGTGTGTGCGCGCGCGCGTGTGTGCATGCGTGTGCATGCATACACACACAAACACACCCTGGCACATGTGTAGAGGTCAGCTTATAGATAACACCATGAAAATACAACAGTGATTATGACAAAGCCAGGATATGGTTGCTTTTACTAGGACAGAGGGACCTACAAAGGAATGGAGCGTATGGGAGGGGCTGAGTGACAAAGTTTTGCTCTATGATTGGACCACATTTTCAGGATGTTAACTTCAGAATATCTCAGTCAGTCACACAGCCGACTGTAGCTTTCTCTGTACCCAGGCTTTACTTCCAGTCATCATCATCATAGTCTCCCTGAAGCTCGACAGCTGGACTGGGCAGGCTGTGAGAGAGGCTCTTGGGTAGGAGTTCGTTTTTAAAGACTGGAACCTGGCAAATGAAGAGGTCCAGCCTCTACTAAAGACAATGTTGGCATACAGTTATCACTGCAAAGACAAGAGATGCAGAGACTGCTCCATTGGTCATCAGCCACTGGGAATGGGAAGTAATGTACTTCCTAGTAGAGTGATGGGACTTAATCTTTTGTGAAGAAAACAACAAAAGGATAAAAATATGAAGGAGAGAAGGGATGAGTCATGATGAAGTTACACACTCGGCTGCTTCTGAGCACTCACTGAAAGGGCACCCCTGCTCTGGGAGTGGGAGCAGACTCTGGTTAGTGACCCTGCAGTGAAAGCCACAATGGCTAACAGGACACCTTTCCTAGGATGTTGATGGACCCTCCAGCACATTCTTTAACTTCGCTCACCCTGGCTGGAGGAGCATCACGGAACCCTCCTGAGATTATAGATATTATTAATATAGCAGAGACCTGTTATTTTCACACCAGGAGATGAACAGAAACGTACTTTAATGGGGACAGGTCAGGAAAATGCAGCCTCCGTCTGCAGACACCTTGTCAAGAGGCTGAATGTGGACAAGGGCTGGAAGGGGGTGTCTGACCTTCCAGGAAAGCCAGCAAATCTTGTCCCAGCCTTGTCCTGCTCACGTTGCTTTTAGTCTGAGCTGCACTCAGCTCAGCAGTGTGCTGTGCTATAGCTATATTTTTAAAAACTCATTTTAAAATCTTTTTAAAAAATTACTTAACTCTTTAAAAATCTGTAAAAGGGAAACATTTTTCCTAATTAAACAGAAAAGTTCCCATCACGAAAGCCTCCTAGCCACTAGTATAGCCAACTAGTTGAAGCTCTTCCCCTAGAGCCAGGAAAGCAACTGTTCAGAATTCCACAAGGTACAGGGCTGAGTGCGGACAGGTCCAGCCGCCACCCACGCATCTGCCAAGGAGCCCAATCACAATGTTCACCACTGCACAGATGTGCTGGCCATCACAGGAAGGCAGGGGAGCCTGATGGGGCTGGAGCACAGGAACGACCTAAAAGTCAAGTCCTGACCTCTTCTACTTACAAGCTCCGGAACCTCACGAACATGAATTAGGCCCTCTGCATGCTCACTTTCTCACTTGCAGAAAGAAGTAGTGATGGCTGCGTCACTGAGCTGTCGTGAGGGTTGAGTGCAAGGGCGGATACAAAGGACAAACTATCTGACAGTCCACAAAAGCTCACTAAATGTGACCTCTTCCCATCACTACTGTCAACATCACTGCTGTCACTAAGAATAGCCCATCAAGCAACACGATAATTGAGAACAAGGATGGTCAAGTCATGCTCCCTACCACCCATTGCTTCACCTGTGTCCTGCTTAGAAATCCAGACCAATGCATCCCACTCCAGCCTTGGACTTGGGTAGGGCATGGGAATCCTTTTTAACAGGCCCTTCAGTGAGACTAGGCCCGTTTCGGGTGTGAGAACTATTGATTTGCAACAACCATATTGCAAGCCTCTTGGAAACTTTGGCAGCCAGAGGTGAGCTTGATTTTTTTCCAGGAAGACTACTAAATTTTGTTTTAACTGGCAGAAAAAAAACAAACTTGAAATCCAGCCTTGATTCCATTAGCCAGTGAATGCCGGCACGGCCTTGTGAGCCTCCTGAGTGCAACTGAGGGCATAGACTGTGCTTTGTCACCTACATGTTCCCAGCATCTCACACTGTCTGAGAGGCTGTAGACACTTGATAAATATTCATTGCCTCAACAATGGATGAGCAGTTAGGAGAAAGGACGGAGACGATTATAGTGTTCAATCATCAGGTAGCTCACATTGAAGGTAATCTAATTTAGGATTTAGTTTTAAGAAAATCTTGGTAGAACTTATTTCTTTGCCATAGTCAGCAACTTAAACACATTTTATTAAGATGCCCAACTTCCAATTGAGATAGAAAAACATATTAAGAGTGATCTGGAAACCTCAACTAAATCCCCAGTGAAATTGAATTTGAGACAGTACTCAGTGAGCCCTGAGGTTAAAGAGGCAACCAAGAGGAAAACAAATGGGAATACAGGATCTTAGTGTTGTTTTAGCTCCAATTCTGAGACGTTACCTCGGAAATGAAGAGAACGCAATTACTTTCTTGGTATATGCATATATGTATATATAGACATTAATTACAGTTAAAACATGAATGATTGCTTGTATCCTGAAGCATGAGAAAATGTAGACTAATCAATGGAAGACAAATAGAATAGACTGAAAATAATTTATGTCAGGGATAAATAAAAATTTTGTTTAGGAATAGTTCCATAATACAATATTTTAATTAATCCTCATATCTCATTAAACATGCATCCCTGTTAATTAAAGTTAACCTATTTAAAAAGTAGAAGTCATATTATTGAGTTGAAATACCGCATCTTCACAGAGAAAAATACTTTATTCTTCAAGAATTAATTCATAAAATCAACCACTGCAATTCCAGGAAGCAGAAGAAAATTCAGCATAGTCTGGCACATACCCACACCTACAGACTATGGAAAAATATTAAAGTAATAAAAAACTGTCAAAGGCCATGGTGTCAGGATCATCCATATTTGTTTTCTGACTTCTATCTGACTATCTGTGTGGCTAGCCTCTGTGGAAGTGACTTCCACAGCTTCATCAATATTCTTAGCACAACGTATTTGGTTTCATCAGTGCAAGATCTATTGTCACTAGCTTCAGAAGGTTGGCCTCTTGGCACAGGGACACTACCTCTCCCGGAATACTGACGCACAGAATGAATGACAAGCGTGTATTACGTGAGCGACTCTATACATCAGTGAGAAACAGAAAAACTGGGTGAGAGACAACGATTCTTCGTGGCAGAATCAGCTACTGAGTTCATGAGGATGTGAGCGCTCTCATTTCTCACTGCCATCTTAGGAATAACAAGGAGCCCTCAGGCTCTAGAACACATGGCAGGAACCTGTAAGTGGGCTGAGGGAGATTAGGTGTCCCAGGAGCCCGGCTTACTCTGGGGGTGCTCTGACTCACTCATGCATTCACCACCGGGCTCTCTGTCATTTCTAGACTTGGGTGTACCACTAGATACACCTCAGGATTTGAAAGCAGGCCAGATGACTTCTCTGTTTTCCTTCACGTTCTACTGACTCTTCTGTGGGTGAGGGCAGATGCTCCCAGGATCCGGCTTGTGAGACATCTAGAGGGCCTCCCCTGTCTTCCATTCCCTCTCAGTCTTCCTGAAACTAAAAATAGTTGTAAAATGCTCCTCATTTAAATTTTTACAATGTTCCACGAAAAACGTTATTGATCTCCTATCGCAGAGTGTTCGCGACAGTGTGACGATGGGAAAATGGTCACATGCCTTATTTTTAAAGAGTCATACTGTGGAGGGATTTGGGTGCAGAGGAATGTGAAAATACCAAAATATAACAAAATCTTCCACCCCACCCACCCCACAGCGTACCATAATCTGTGTGCTCCTGTTGAGGCTGCACACCTATCTGCCATCCTGATATAATCTCTGTGATGGGTCAGAGGAGACGAGGCCTGTTATAAAGGCTTAGCCAGCAAGTCATGCGTGCATGGGCACATAGGCACATACATAACACTTAGAATCTGCTATCATTGATTCCAGAAATGGCCTTGAAGGGTGGCAGTGCATTATCTACACATCATGCCCCGCCACTTTCAGACATTCTGGAGGGCCCAAGACATTCTTGAGTAGGGCCATGGGTAGGAGTGACAACCTTGTCTCAAAAAAGAGAAAAAAAAGGAGCCAACCTGGAGTCTGCCTGGAGCTGTCAAAGGTCCTGTCTGCACCTATCCAATAAGGAGCAACCAAGCAGTATTTCCTGAGTGCCTAGCAACAGGCTCTGTCAGAGGTCCTGATCATGTGAGCATGAAATGTCAACTGTCAATGGATCAGAACACCTGGATGCTGGGAGGGTATATAAGTTTTTCCTTGCTGTTAAATAAACGAGTTTTCTGTAAACCTTCTATCTGACTTCCAGCGTCTGTAGTCGTTGACGTCACAGTAGGGTCTTTTCACCCCTCCCCTGAGGAAGATGTTAGTACCCAGCAACAGGACCCCTCTAGATGCCTGTGTGTCCTTGTTACTCTCCCTGCTGGTCCATGCTTTTGGAAAAGCAATGGTATCACATGCCCAGAAAAACTGATGAATAAATGGAAAGAGGCATTTTTTAAAGAGCTGGGCGGTGGTGGCTCATGCCTTTAATCCCAGCACTTGGTAGGCAGAGGCAGGAGGATCTCTGTGAGTTCAAGGCCAGCCTAGTATACAAGAGCTAGTTCCAGGACAGGCACCAAAGCTACACAGAGAAACCCTGTCTCAAATCAACCAAAATCAAACCAAAACAAAACAAAAAACAAACCCCAAACAAACAAACAAACAACTTGTTGGCTGTTGCTATTAGAGGTGTCTTCTCTCTGCTTTTAGCTCATAGGCCTCAGAGTCTAGTCTACTTCTTTACAATGAACTTCAGTGTACCAACAGTTAGGCAAGATGGTAAGTGGGATATTATAGAGGAGAGATGGCCGAAACTTCTCAAGCTAGGCCTTACCTCTGAAGTGTTTGCACAGCATCACTTTTCAGTTCCATAGAACAAATCCTTTCTTGTTTAGGTTATTGGAGTAAGAGATTATCACCGTTCCTTTCATTTATACCTCTCAGATGAAAAGAGAACCCCATGGCCTTTCTGGTAGGAATTTGATCTAGGAATAATGAAATTTTAGAAGTGGTCACAACAGCTACACATGCTCCTCAAATACCTGAGAACTGAACCAAACCTGTCTATCACCATATGTGACTGGTAGGATCTACCTAATTGTACCTATACACCATCATGCCCTACCACTTCCAAACATTCTGGAGGTCACTGACTTTTGAGTTGTTGGGACAGATTTAGGAATGAAAGGCGGACATTTGGCGGGTGAGTCAAGTTGAAAGATGGAACGGACTACCATGGAGAGGCAGTAGATTCAGAGTCGGGTGACAATGGCTGTTGGCCTCCAAAGAAACTTCAGGAGTAAACACTTGGGGATATGAGAAGTCTTCCCGGTGTGCGTAATTGCTGCAGACACTGGTCTCAGGTTAGATGCAGGGCTCCTCCAGTTCTTTGGAACTCCACAGTTCTGATCAGCTGTGTTCCACCAAAATGGAGAAACACAGAGAATCAGGAATTGAAGCCAGGATATTTCAGCTACTGCATCCTCTGGCTTTCTGAGTAAAGCGGCCACCAAACACAACCTTGAGCAGTGCAAAAGTCAAAGGTTAGCACATTGAGAGATCACTGGTGAGAAGATAATGTGGGAAATCCATCACCAAGAAAGTTAAAATGGAGAAGAGACAGGGCTGCTCTGGGAGTATTCTGAAGACAAGGGTATCAACGGTTACTGGGTTTTATTAGCTTCCGACTTGTGTCCGGCAGCTGAACCAAGACCATTCAAAGGGCCAGGGCAGTGAGGAAGAGCATTGAATTGAGGGGTGGTGCCTGAGGTCAGCATCTGCAGTATGGAAAGAAGGCACTCCACGGAATTGAAAAGAAAGAGGACAGTTTCAGTAGACAGGCAGATCTGAGGAGTGATGTAAGATCTGCGACATGATGTGAGATCCGAGGGTGAGGTGGGAGGAGAGCTGTGAGATCCGAGCAGAGATGTGAGGTCCGAGGGGAGACGTGAGGTCCGAGGAGAGACGTGAGGTCCGAGGAGAGACGTGAGGTCCGAGGAGAGACGCGAGGTCTGAGGGGTGCTGTGAGGTCCGAGGAGAGACGTGAGGTCCGAGGGGAGACGTGAGGTCCGAGGGGAGACGTGAGGTCTGAGGGGAGACGTGAGGTCCGAGGGGAGCTGTGAGGTCCGAGGGGAGACGTGAGGTCCGAAAGTGATCTAAGCGTTGACGGGCACACAGCAGATGTAGTGCTTACACAGTAAAAAAGAAAGAAGAGAAGGAAACCACACACTAGGTAGGTCACAGCTGGGAAAGAAAAGCCAGGGTGCTTTGTATGTCAATGTAAATGGGCTACAGTGACCAAATAACTGGCCAAACACAAACTGAGGTCTATTCGTGAGTGAGTGGCAGATGGGTGGAGACTGTGGATTCTGAGTACTTTGCAATCCATAATGTGGGCCTCACTCCATTCTTAGAAAACCTAGTAAGACGGCTGCTTTTCACCCAAGCAAGAAGGAATTCTGCCCACAGACAGCTGTACACCTGCATCATAACATGGAGTCCTTCTTGGGTCTCTGGCCTGCCAGTCCACCCATGAAATCTGGACTTCCCAGTCTCTATACTTGCAGAAGTTAGTTCCTTAAAATAAACCTCTGCCTATGTCCGCACCTCCTGTGAGTTCCACTTCTCCGAAGAACTCTGGCTAACACGGAAGTAAGTGAGGAGAGAGCAGACTCTGGGAAGGAACAGTACAGAAGCAGAACAAGTTGGGTGCAGGAGACAGAAGGTGGGAGCAGGAAGGCTGGGAGTTATTAAACTCAGCTTTGGGAAAGGCTCAGATTTCAGAGTCAGAGTTCACATTTGAACAGTGGAGGGACCGTGAGAGAGTCCCCAGGCTTGTACTGGATACACAGCCTCATAAGCTCAGAGGAGCTGTGCCTGGACTTGGACGATGGGTTTGGAAAGGAGGGAGAACTGTGAACCATGTCGCAGGCAGGGACAATGCCTATTAAAATGCTCCACTATCACCTGTGACTATGGCTAAATGTCTACACTGAATGGAGGTCCTTCCTCTCCGACTTGGCCCTTTGCACCATCCCAGCTCAGCACTAACACCAGCCTATCCTGGCTTCAGCCACACTCTTCTGGAAGCTGGCTACACTCTTGGCTGTCAACTCTCCACTCTAGTCCTCTTGTCTGGCCCTCTGCTCCTGCCCCATGCCTTGCTTCCCATGGGGAGGCTTTGAAGGAAGCCCAGGAGGATTCTTGCATTGACAAGCACTCTCAGTATTTCAGAGGGCAACCATCGAGAACCAGTCTTTCTGTGCTTGGTGACTAAGTGAACTTCGAAGGAAGTCAGCCACATCTTCTGTGTTGCTGCAGGGCTACAAATAAATCTACTAAAAAGTTGTGGGGGGCTCCATCCCAAGCACACCCCAGGATGTGAACTTTCTGGCTGGGTGTTTGGTGGCGCAAGGGAAACGTGCGCCGATGATGACGTGCAAGAGCAGGCGGTAGATAGGTTCGTTTCCAGGCACTTTTCTTTTTCACAATCTTGTCTACCGTCGTCTCTACTAGATTTCCAATTTCAATGTTTAGTGCAGGTATGTGCTTTCTGCATCGATTTTCTATGCCTCTCTTGAAGTTGGTGCTTTATTTACAGAGAAGTAAATAAAACATAAGCCTGGTCTTAATGTTTAAAGCATGAAGCAGTATAATAAGAAGACGAGCGGACAGATGCTAATCAGTTACACCCGAGTCATCACTTTCCAATCCTACCTGCCTCAGGGGCTCTGGAGCACACTTTCAGGAACCAGGTGGTCTGACTTCCTCTGTGGCTGGAGAAAAATTCACCCCTGTGAGTCATTCTTTCCTTCCATAAAAATTGTTTGGGGGCGAAAGGGGAGCATTAGGAAAAACCCCTTTGCAAGTGGCTACCCCTTCCATGTCTGTTAGTCTCCGCCACCCGTGACCTCCAGGCTTTGCCTCACAGACAACACCATTATGCAGCCCTACCTCGGGCCGGTCTTCCCTAGCTGGCCCTTCTCTTCACAGCCAAGCAGGCTGAAGCATTCAGTGGCAGAAATAAAGTATGATTTCTTTCTTCCTTAAACTAAATATTCTTTTTTCTTAATAAACTTCTTATTCACTGTGAAATAGAAAACACAGTCTTTTCTTGATGACCAGATGGCCCAGAAAATGTAATCACTTCAAGCATTCCACACTTCCTCTCCACTGGCATTCATGATGGCAGAACCAAGAGACAAATCCCTCGTTTCTCCCAGATGCCAACATTGATTGAAAACTCTCACAATATGGTTATAAAAACCAGATATGCATGACAGGTAAAGTCGAACAAAAGGAAATGTTACTGTAAGCTGCACAATAAATCTTTCCGAGAAGGGTTTTAGTAAGAGTATTAAGTAAATATATTCTTGATTAATACTTAATTCAACAAGAATGGCACTTAAACATTTTCCAATTTATCTAGTAAGTTAGTTTGAGTTAAAATTTCTCTTCAAGTTCATTTTTCGTACTCCAGAAAATAAACCAAGGTGTTGCAAATGAGTAACTCAGAGCAATGTATATGGATCTGAGTCACATAGGGCTGAAGATGTTGCTCAGTGGTACAGTGTTTGCTCAGCATGCACAAGCTTTGGTTTGATGCTACACTAAAAACAAAGACCCCACTGGGCAGTGGTCTCACACACCTTTAATCCCAGCACTCAGGAGGCAGACGCAGTTGGATCTCTGTGAGTCTGAGGCCAGCCTGGTCTATGAAGCAAGTTCCAAGACATCTAGAGTTGTTACACAGAGAAACCCTGTATTGAAAAAACCAAACCAAACCAAAGCAAACCAAAGCAAAACAAAAACCCAAACCCAAAGACTCCATTGATTGATATCTATTTATTACTATAGACAATTCCAAAGGATATAGGCTTGTCATAATTCCTTAGTATCATCTACTTTAATAGTTGAATCAGAATAAACTGATAGACTTTCTAAACCTGCTTCTTCCACCTGAAAACAAGCATCTTACACTTAACAGTAAATGGAGAAAATGTAAGAAAAAATTCACATTGAGAATAACCTTCCTATGGCTTATTGGTCAGAGAGGCCCCCAAAACAATACAAAAAAAAACCCCACGTTTTTGCCATTGTTCTTAGTTGTCCACCATAACTAGATGGTAAACCTCTGTGCAGAAGAAATCACATATTTTGGTTGCAGACATAGAAAAATCTACCTTGAATTGACTAGGAAACGCTCCCTACTGGCTAGCTCTAGTCCTGGAGAGAGCTATGCAGGCTGCTGGAAGAGAAAAGACATCCATGGTATTACCTAACACTGAATCCTGCCTGCTTCAAAAGGTCAGTACCTTCTAGGCAAGATGTGCCCATTGATACAATAGTGGCAAGATAGGGTACCGGGTACCCAGCCACTCTTGGTTGGATTCGAGGCCCGCTCTACAGGAGGGAATTCATGTCCGCTACTGTAAACATGGTTCATGACTAGGGAAGTCATAGCCTCAAGGTAAGAATGTGTTGATACTGTTTTGCTAGGTGGTCAAACTTCTTTCTAAATACTTATGCCTTTGTACTGTTCCAAACTTTAGTCAGAGACATTTTTTTAGAGCAGAGAGTGATTAATACAGAGCTAACATTACTGTTAGAAGTGCTGAAAACTAGCAATTGCGAGTGCTTAGCCATAAATGGGACATGATATCAACCCTCCTCCACAGATGCTGAAGGAACATCATGGAAGCGATGACAGAAAGGTTGAAAGAGCTGGGGGGACAGGGGACAGAGTGCTGGGGTAAACTGTCCTCTGGAGAGGCCACGGCTGCAGCACACACACGCTTGCAGCCGCTGCGGTTCCCAAGACCTAAGATTAAATTAGGTAAAAATCTCAACATGAAGTGGAAAGTGGCTTAGAAGCCCCGCCCCTGCCCCACTGAGATGCCATGTGCAGTTGATAGCTACTGGGGGAGGGAAAGTCACCTTTTGGGGGGGTAGCTACCGGTAGGTTGACCACGTCCCAGCGATGACCCCACACCAGTGTGGATATATGTAACTGGACTCAGTGGGTTTTAAAGTTTTGTGAAAGTGACCCTGACATAGGGAGGGAAATGTGTTGGGGAGGAAGTCCCAGGGACTGGAGGGAAGGAGAGGAGTAGATACGATCAAGATACATTATACACATGTATAAAGTGTTCAAAGAATACAGTTTTTAAAATCCATGTTGTTAAGTAGGGTCAAATACAGATAAATCAACCACACAAAAAGGAAATTATGCCCATAATTTGGTCTCTCCTATTATCAAGAAATCGACCCCCTTTCCCTCCTCAGCCAATTTTAATGCTCCTACTTAAACGGAAACCAACAACTCTATTGTTATATCAAATAATAGCCTGTTAGGGCTGATAGGATTTGCCAAAGAAAATTAGTTTGAAACAAGGATTTTTATTAACAGAGCTGTGAAGAAAAACCCAAACCAAAGGGCAGCACAAATTCCATGTCTGGAAGACATGTTCAGAAATATATAAATGGACCACAGCCACGCTTGTTTCTAGAAGCCTGGGATGCAAAAGCACCCTAAGATGGCCAGCAAAAAGCCATCATTCCAAAATAAGCTGGTCCTGGCCTCGGTGCTAAGGTGACATATCTTCCCAAGATAGCATTCGGAAGCTTGGGATAGATAAAGAAAGTTTGTTTAAAAGAAAATTCCTCCAAAGGAAGGACAGCAAGCAGCCCTGGGTCAATAGA
Organism: Ondatra zibethicus; assembly: GCA_004026605.1. Lineage (NCBI taxonomy): Eukaryota > Metazoa > Chordata > Mammalia > Rodentia > Cricetidae > Ondatra > Ondatra zibethicus. The sequence continues at coordinate 90,442 of PVIU01004671.1, forward strand.
ACGTCATCACTCACTAATTCAAGAAACTTCCTTCATCACTAAACACAGACAGGCTAATGATGGGTTTGGATGGTTTTGCTTGTGGGTGTCATGCTGGATAATGTTTATAAAATGGCACAGGGGAGACTGGAGAATGCTGCTGATTCAAGCACTCCTGGAGGCTGGTGGTGCACTGCTGGAGGCCGAGGCGACACAGAGAGGACACCCGTCCCTCCCAAGCACACCACTGCAGGCATTTAAGCGCAAGGTCATGGCACATTTCCTCGTCAGTGAGAGAAACACTGGTTGGTGGAGAGGAGGGTGTGTATACCCCCACGATCTGACTGCTTATTCTGCGAGGAAAACAGCAAGTAAATGGGGGAGGAGGGGATTCCAGTTCCCCAAATAAACTTTATTGCAACCACAGGAAGTATTTAGATCCTTCCCCATGCCTTCTGCTGGAAAACAGAAACAATCTGAGCCACAGGAAGGAGCAGGAAGTCAGGAAAATCCCAGGGGTGTGAGGAAGAAACCTTCAGGTAGATTTCTGGGTCCCATAAAGGAGGTGAAGTTGTGTCGGCAGATTCAGGTACTCCAAAAAGTACCTGTTTATCCCCGGTGACAATTCCACCTGAGGGGCCTGAGGAGGGGACAGGAGACAGTAGCACAGAGCATCACAATCCATATCTGAATATGGCCAGCTCCAGGTTCACGCTGGCAAAACAAGAAACCACACGGACAGCTATGATGGCAGAAGGGGAGAACAAATGAGGGGCAAGAGAATCCTAGCTGCTTTTTAATAAAAATCACTAGAAAGGTGTGTGTCAACATTGATGAGACAAATTAGAAAAAATTAACAATCCTATAATGTGCGAAAATCCATACCATAACCACAGTAACTACAAAGAGGCAGAATCTATAGTATGCTATGATTGGAATTGTCTCTATGTTGCAGTTAAGGTGGAGTCTTAATGAACAATGTGGACAACAGACCTGTTATCAAAAGTTGGATTAATGCCATTATAAGAGTGGCCTTGGAGTTGGAGAGATGATTCAGAAGTTAGGAGCACAAATTGTTCTTCCAGAAGACCTGAACTTGGTCCCCGGCACCAACAGCTGGCAACACACAATAGCCAGTCACTTCAGTTCCAGGGGCTCCAATGACCTCTGGCCTCCTGAGGCAACAGCATGCAGATGGTGCACATAAACTCATGCACATACACACATTCACGCACGCACGCACACACACCTCTAAAAATAGAATCCTGGCATGATTCATAATAGTCAAGTTACGGCACGAGTCCATGTGGCCGCCAACAGAAGAGCGCCTGGAGAGTGCTCCATACCGTAATTGAGCTTTATTTAGCTATAAAGAACAAAATCACGTCAGTTGAAGGAAAATGGAACTGGAAATCATCACATTAAAAATAAGCCAGATTCAGAAAATCAAATACCATGTTTTCTTTTATATCCAGACTCTATATTAAAATTAAAAAAAAAAAAAGACAAGGAAGGACTGGGAACGTAATTCCATGGCATAGGCTTGCTTATCAGGATGAAGCCCTGGGTAATCCCATCCACCACATAAAAACCAGAATGCTGCAAGCCTGTAACCCCGGAACTTGGAAGATGAAGAGAGGAGACTCATTTGAAGGTCATTCTCAGCTACACAGCAAGTCTGAGGTGAGACGGGGTCATATGAGACTCTGTCTCAAAAAATTCAATTAAAATATTTTTGATAACCCACTAAGTCCAATTAGCACTGTCCATATGCACGAGGGTGTGAGGCCATCCACCGGAGCGTGGGAAACCTACCCGTGACCACATCCTCAAAGAAGGACTTCCTGTTTTCCAGCCCACGGCTCCTCCTCAGCTGGGGTCAAAGCCTGGGGAGTACCTCCCCCATTATGCCAGAATCTTGGTTCATTTGATCTTGTACAACAGTTAGCCACAGCTACTCTCAGGGCATGAGAGTAATAACCATCGTGTGTGCATGTGTGTGTGTGTGTGTGTGTGTGTGTGTGTGAGAGAGAGAGAGAGAGAGAGAGAGAGAGAGAGAGAGAGAGAGAGAGATGAGTTTAGCAGGGAAGAGTATTAGGGAGGAAATGGGGGATGGCAGGAGAGGGATTTTTTATGTTTTATAAATATTATGAAAAATAATTTACGCACACACTGTTTAACAGCCATGAAAACAGAAAGGGGGCTTCTTAGGAAGAGGGGGGACTGAGGGCGTGGAAGGGGATGGAGTGAGTGCTCTAAGGTTTATTACAAACATGTATAAAAATGATAATAACTCGTCATTTTATAGAAGTAATAATATATTTGTGGTCCTTCTCTTCTGCTACATGGAGATTAGACAATAAGGTACGGACCATGTGTCAAAGGCACCTTTACCAGGCACCAGATCCGCTGGTAACTTGATTGTAAACTCTCGCCCCAGCCAAGTGAGAAATCAACAGCTCTTATTTACAAATCACCCAGTGAAAAATTGCTTTGCTATATTAGCCCAAATGGACCAAGACAGAAGCTTCATTAAATTTAATTACAGATGTCAAGAGAACCAACACTGATACCCCCTTTCTTCCGGAAAGTCCTTTCACTTAGAGTAAGTGCCCGATGAGAAGAAGGGGCAAATATTTTAAACTTACCAAAAATGCATCAATGAAATCCCTGTCATGATGAAAGGATGGAGAGTAGCTTATAGAGCAAATCAAGAAAAATTCAACCCCTTGGACATTAACATAAAAGGAGACTCTACAAGATCTGACAACCATTTACAATGAGAGAAGTCATAATAACACCTGGAATCTAACAGGTCATTAAAAATAAAACTGCATTTAACAGGGGCTATCTGAAATATACGTTTACACAACCCTTTTGACTGTTGGATTTCTTTTTTGTTTTTATTTATTTATTTGTTTGTTTATTTATTTTGGTTTTTCGAGACAGGGTTTCTCTATAGCTAGCTCTTGTAGACCAGGCTGGGCTTGAACTCACAGAGAGAGGCCTACCTCTGCCTCCTGAGTGCTGAGATTAAAGGCGTGCACCACTGCCGCGCAGTACGGCTGTTGGCTTTAGACAACAGTAATTAGGCAGAGTGTCTGTGTGTCTGTCTTAGCACTCACCAAAGGCACCATACATCCACTCTTCCCCAAACTATCTTTGGTTTTACTGGTCCTTCTTTGGGTGCCAGTTATGTTGTATAACATTTCCTGGGAAAACTAATGTCCACTCATTCCAGACGGAGCAAAGGTTCACTTTGGAGTTGCTGGCCACGGAGGCTCCCAAGGCCCTACAGACCACAGAGGGCATTGTTACTGTTCTTGGTTACGTGCAAGAACAACATTGCAAGTTCCTGTAACAGATAACTCTTAGTCATTGTTCTGTTGCTGTGAAGAGACACCATGGCCACAGCAACTCTTATGAAGGAGAACGTTTATCTGAGGCTGGCTTACAGGGATCTGTTCCATTATCATCATGGCAGGAGGCACAATTGCAACACATGCCTGAAGCACACAGGCAGATGTGGTGTGGGAGAGGGAGCTGAGAGTTCTCCATCCAGATCAGCAGGCAGGAAAGAGACACTGAACCTGACTTGTACATTTGAAAGCCCTCCAACAAGGCCACCAAATAAAGCATTCAAATATATGAGCCCATGGAGGTAATTTATATTCAAACTACCATAATATCATGTTTTGGCTACAGGACTTAGAGAAAACAAGCTAGGGCTGATGGCAGGCTTTCACAGTGCCAGAAGGTACCACAAGGGCTGCTAGGGGAGTAATTTCATCAATAGTCTTACTTATTGTCTTTAGTTAGGGATTTTATTTCTGTGAAGCGACACCATGACCATGATAACTCTTATAAAGGAAAAGAGTTAATTGCGGCTGGCTTCAGGAGCTTTCCTTATTCTCGGAGGGAGATTCCAGAACCTGTTTCTTTTATCCTTGACTCTAAAGCCAGAACCATGTGGCTGAAGTCGCCAAGTTCTGCTGCTCGCTGGGGCTGGAACATGTCATCTTCACCAACTTTAAATTTTTGACGATTTCCTTTACTGCCTAGGGTTGGCTGTCCTAGAACTTGCTCAGAAGACCAGCTTGGCCTCAAACTCAGAGATACGCCTTCTGAGTGTTGGGATTAAAGGTGTGTGCCACCATACTTAGCACTAAATTTTTCTTTAATTCCTTTTCACAAATTGGAAGCTTAGCTGGGTGGAGTCTTGGCTTGGGGTCAACAATCCCTTTATTCCGTTTCTTAATCTGTTTATCTCCTTGGACACAGGACTTAATTCCATCCCACTTCCTGGTGCCCCCTTTCTCCTCGGTCTGTATGTACACTTTGTATTTTTACCTGCTCAGCTTGTTCCTTTTCTTTAAAGGTCTGCAAAGAGTGAACACTAATAACCACACAACAGAGTCTAGACTAGGCTGTATGGAGATTTCCTCTGCCAACAGAATGAATCCAAAACTCTTTAGCATCGGGCAGACTTTTCAGACGAGGGCAAAACACAGACATATTTTTCCCCGAAATATCACAAGACTAGTCTATAGGCCACACACTAACATTCTTCTCCTCCGAAACCTTTTGAGCTGGGCCCCACAGTTCACATCACCCTCAGCACCACTGTCTTCCATGCTCCTGCTAATACAGCCCACTAAGCCCCATTTAAAGAGTTCAACTGCTTTTCTAATCCAAAGTCCCAACGTCCACATCCCTCCAATCAAAAACATGGTCAGGCCTATCACAACAATACTCCAGTCCCTGATACCCACTTCTGACATAGGGTTTTACTGCTGTGAAGAGACGCCATGTCCACAGAAACTCTTATAAAGGAAAACATTTAATTGGAGCTGGCTTACAGTTTCAGAAGTTCAGTCCATTGTTCTCTTTGCAAGAAGCGTAGAGACAAGCAGGCAGATATAGTACTGAAGAAGGAGCTGGGAATTCTCTATCTTGATGTGCAGGCAGCAGGAGACTGCCACACTAGGGTTAACTTGAGCAGACAAGACCTCAGAGCCTGCCTCCCCAGTGTCACACCTTCCTCCAACAAGGTCACACCTCCTCATGGTGCCACTCCCTGTGGGCCAAGCATTCAAACACAGGAGTCTATTCAAACCACAGTTAGAGACCCTGTGTGCTGCAATACTAATGGGTCAGGTAAGATGTGTCCACAAGTGTAATAGCAACTGTTTCACAACTGGACTTAAGGGCTATTATATAGGAAAGAACTCGCATCTGATATTTTAAGTCACAGAACAATCTCATGACAAGGGTGGCCTTAGGACCACTGGGAAAGCAACTGGTACTATTTACTTGCTGGGGTAAGTCTATCCGTCTGCTTTCTAAACACTCATGTTTATCCCTATAGATCATTGCAGTGATCAGTATCAATCAGGCATGGAAAGAAACTTCCATTTCTCAATGGGAGGTATACTGCAGAGATTCAAAACTGGTCAGTCTCCTGAGACGGACTGTCACTGTGGTACAGAAGTCAGATACTCAGCCACATATTGAGGGAAAGAATCCAACACCTATACCACACTGTGCAAGGCTCAGGAAACACTGTGGAAGAGGGGGAAGAAAGGAGGTAAGGGTCTAATAAATGGGTGGGATGCCATGTAGCTCTGTCCTCCGAATTGAAATACTCTGTCCTGGAGAGAAGCCCACGAAGGTTCTAAGACTCAGAAAGTAAATAAAACTCAACATGACTCAGAAGGCTCTGGAGACTTAAAGGAGTCATCAAAACCACTCCCCAAAGTCATACAAATGGCAGACAACTGTTAGGGAGGAGACTGCAGCTGCCTGCAAGTTGCGCACGGGGCTTCAGGCATGCAGCTTTTATGGCTGTGGTTCCCAACCTTCCTAATGCTGTGACCTTTAATGCGGATCCTCATGTTGTGGTGACCCCAATCGTAAGATTATTTCTGCTGCTGCTTCATGACTGTAATTTTGCTACTGTGATGACTGTTAATATCTGTGTTTTCTGATAGTGTTAGGCGACCCGTAAAAGTTCAACCTCCAAAAGAGTTGTGACCCACAGGTTGAGAACTGCTATTTCATGGGATGTCACCTATGCTTGGGGGCTTTCAGTGACATATGTACCTTTGATTCATTCACACTCTGTAACTAACCCCCCACCAACTGTCCTAGAAGTAACCCTAACAAATCACTGATGAACCCAGCTGGACTTCGACGGAAGGTTCCCTGGTCTGCCACTGGCTCCGGTCTGGCACAGTAGACATTTGTTCATGCCTCCCTGATGCCATCCTCTCCCAGGTCCTTGTCCTCTCACAGTTGCCTCCCTGTGGTGGCATTCACTGGCCTTGCTACTGACTGCCACTGTCTTGTGCCATCGTTAGCGTCTCATTTCCTACATATGGCTTTCATTCTAAAAAAAATAGCTCTTATAGGTCATGAGAGAGTCAAGAACTTATGAGTGCCAATTTTTTGGTACTCTTTCAGAGATAAATAACAATGTCCCTTTAATGCAAATTGCAGCATTCCTCACATTTTCTTCCTTATTATTCCAGGCCAGGTCATTTGTGCTGCCTCATTCCCTTGTGAGCGTATGTGTTTATGGGTGTGTGTATGTGTGTATGTGTGTGTGCACAAGTGCACAGGTTGTGTATGCACATGTATGTCTGTGAGTCTAAAGGCCAGGTCATTCTCATGCCTCTGATTCATACCCCCAAAATAACTCACACCTGATTCCATGGGTCAGCATGCTTCTGCTGCAATTTACATGATTTTATTGGTTATTATCCCTATGTTTTAATTTTTTAAATCATACTCATATTATATATGGTTAACTCAGAAATTAGTTGGACTTAAATTTTATAAAATGCTTTACCTTGAACAGTCAAATGTACAGCTTTTTGTTTTGTTTGTTTTCTGAGATTCATCCCTTCTCTGAAAGCAGCACTGGCTGGGGCCGAAGAAGTGGTTCAGTGATGGAGAGCACTGGCTGCCCTTGCAGAGAACCCAGGTTCAATTCCCAGTATCCACAGAACTCCATTTCCAGAGGATCCGATGTCCTTTTCTGGCCTCTGAAGGCCTCAGGCATGCATGTGGTACACAGACATATGCAGCGTGTGGTACACAGACAAAACTCTCACATGTATCAAATAAAAACTTATAGTACCACTGGTGGATGGTTTTCTGTGTGACCCCTGCAGTGAGTTTATCCACTCTCCTGTCACCAGATGTCTTAGTCTGTTTAAGATGCTACACAGGATGCAGAGCTTATAAATTTGAAAAGTCCAAGATTAAGCCATCTGCCGAGGGTCCACTACTGGACTGCGGACAGCTATCCTCGCACTGTGACCTGAGCGCTGGGCGGCAGTGCTCGCTCCCTGAGCTCTCTCTGCAAAGGCATCAGATGCCATGGAATCCTTGTAATGCACTCATTTCTCAGAAGCTCTACTTCGTGATACCATTGCTCTGGGAGTCTGGATGTCAGCATGAATTTTGGAGCTTCCATTAGTCAGGTTTTGGTCACCACAGTGAAATACTTGAAACAGAGAATTACAAAGAGAAATGCTTAGACCACCGTTTTTGGAAACTCAAGGGCATGGCACCTGCATGGGCTCAGGTCTGGTCAGCATGCTATCCCAGGACACGGCAGTGGCAGGAGTGAGCAAGCCTGCATGCATCTCGAAGCAGGTGCAGAGTGCTGGAGAACCACCAAGAACTATATGCTGAAGCACACACATCCCCAGTGACCACGGACCCCACAAGGCCCCACCTCCTGAAGTCCCATCACCTCACAGCACCATCTGTGGGCCAGACTGTCTATCACAATGGACCCTACACGGAAACTACAGCCAAACACGAGCAAAGTTCAAACAACAGCAGCGGACAGCTGGGCTGTCTGCAGGTCTTTGCTGTTTTCAACAGTGCTGCCATAAACATTATGTGCCATGAGGTGACATGTATAAGCATCTCCAGGTGTGCCGGGAGCAGAGTGGCTGGGGACCTGGCCACAGCATTGTTCCAGGGTTCTCCCTGAAGCCCTCGCCAGTCACGCAGCTTCCGACCCTTGCTCAGACTAGGGAATTTTTAGCATCTAGTAGGTGTTAAAGGGCAGCCCACTGGTTTGCACTTGAGTTTTTCTGATGCTTACTATCTGTTCATGTTTTTCCTCTATGAAATTATGCTATTAGCTAGTTTTCAGCTGAAATACATTTTTCCTCTGTTGTTTTACAAGACTGCTTGAATTATTCCAAATACCTGGTTCCATACTGGCTGTGTCCTGTCTACTCATTTTCTGTTTTCTTTTACCAAAGAGGTATCTTCAATGTGATATAATCTCTCCTTTCATGACCAGTGTCTTTCGTAACCTATTTAAGAGACCTCTCCTTCCTGTGGTCACAAAATACTCTTTTTTTCCCTGTGTTTTAAATCTTTGCCTTAAAAATTGATTTTACCTAGCATGAGACAGGGCTCGTTTTCTTCCTACATGCCTCAGCAATATCATTTTGTCATAGCTCAAGTGCGCAGACATGCATGGACTAAGTTTTCTATTTTTTCAATTTTACCACCTTTCATCAACCCCAAACGCCTAATCCCAATGGATTTCCAGTCAGGTTGGGTTTCTGAGATTCTTAGAACTTTTCCTTCATGTAAAAATGAAAAGTAATACAGTAGGCACTTATAAAAGGGAGAATTATGTTTCATGGAAGCCTTTTCATAGCTTTTAAATTTTATCTCAAAGACATGCAGTATAAATATAAGAACTTTCAAGAATATAGAGAGATGGCTTGTATGTTAAGAGTCACCAGAATCAAAGTTCCAATCCTGGTGCTATGTGATAAGGTGGGCACCACACACATTCCGATCCTAGTGCCATGTGATAAGGTGGGCACCACACACATTCCGATCCTAGCGCCATGTGATAAGGTGGGCACCACACAAATTCCAATCCTCGCATCATGTGATAAGCTGGGCACCACAAAACTCCGATCCTAGTGCCATGGATAAGTGGGCACCACAAACATCCCAATCCTAGCGCCATGTGATAAGGTGGGCACCACACACATTCCGATCCTAGCGCCATGTGATACGGTGGGCACCACACACATTCCGATCCTAGTGCCATGGATAAGGTGGCCATCACACACATCCCAATCCTAGCGCCATGTGATAAGGTGGGCACCACACACATATATCCCTGTAACTGAAGGTCCAAGGGAGCAGAGTCTGTGAGAGAACTCACCTCAAAAAGAATAGGTGGAGTCAGAGGCAGACACAGGCATGTGCGTTCCCCACAAGAAAGTGCTCATATACTCACACTGACACAATACACACGAATGAATGGATGAATACATCTCTTTAAAAAATGTTGAAATAAGACCTCACTATGTAGTTCAGAACAGCCTTGAATTTGCAATCTCCTGTCTCAGCCTCCTAAATGCTAGGATTATAGGCTTACTCAACCATGCACGACAATAAATATAAAATATACACATGTTATATAATAGCATATTATATATATATATATATATATATATATATATATATATATATATATATATGACTATCTTTGTGCCAAGGTCAAGCTTATCTCGCATCCCCCGAGGCCCTGTACATGCTAGCTGGTCCTGTTCCACCACACGTAAGAAACCATGTCTCTCTGTAGGCTGGTTTTTCTAAAGTTCCCTATACCTGCAACTTCCAGTCCACTCCAACAGCCTGCATTCCTTCGCTCATATCCTGCCCTCGCACTCAACCACACATTCTTCAAGCTTAATTCTCGATCTTCCGTCTTCAATCTACTTCCTTTAACAACGAAGTTACTAAAAGTCAGATTTTGGCTCATTAGTTTTAAATTTTACTTCATTGTTGATAGTCTGGTGTCCTCATTTAAAGGTCCCAGCAGAGATTATAGACAGGAAAAGAGTGGGAAAAATATTTCTGATGGTTCTTTTCAATATTAAATGCATTTTTTAGACTCTTGCCAGTCTCCAGCTGCAATTACCAAAGCTCAAGTTTGGGTATGCGTACTTAATCTAGATGAGCAGCTACGATTAGGAGCTACAAGAGAAAGTCAATGCTTAGTGAACTTTATTTGCAAGTGCGTTTCTAGCACAATACAAGGAAACCTTCATCACAGAGACAGCCTAATAGCACGTTCCCATAGTGGTTTACACTGTATCTGTGAAGCTCCCTATCTGAAGAGATGAAGAAGCAGCAACTGTGTGAGCCATAATTAAAGCCATCAGGCACAGTGGGGGGTTAATGTTTAAACAAAAGTTCAGCAGTTGCAACAGCCGTACTCTCCAAAGTGGGTTCTATGCTCGAAACAGATACAGTTGAAGGTAATTTATTATTTCACCTTACTTATCAATTAAAATGAAAATCGTTTGGCTGGATAAAAGACAGCCGATGTGCAGGACAAAAATGACCAAAGGCAGAGGGTATTGGTAAGATAATGGCAGAACTTTCTTATTTGTTTATGTACTTGTTTGTTTGTTTGTTTTACATCCCAGCCACAGTTTCCCCTCCCTCCCCTCCTCCCAGTCCCTCCCCCCACAACTCACCCCTGTGCCCCCAACTCTGGTCCGCTTCTCCTCTGCTTCTGTTCAGGAAAGAGCAGGTGTCCCATGGACATCAACAAAACATGGCGCATCAAGATTAACTGCAGAACTTCCAAATACCTATGAATGATTAAAAATCACAAGCACCAGCAAACACTCTATATTCAGACTCCGTTTTGTCTTTTAATTAAATAATATTCTTTTGTGTTAAAATCCCTTGTTTAACTGGGTGTGGTGGTAATGATTTCAAGGCTCACACATGATCAGAAGTTTGAGGCCAGTGAGGGAGAAACAGCCAAGACCCTGTAGCAAGCAAATAAACGCACCAAAAAAAAATATTCATTTTCTATTAACCAACTTATCTGTTGTTGCCAGCTTGATCTTCAGAGGGGAATGGTACTTTCCAATGGATGAGTTTATATAAGTTATTTTTCTTGTTGCCGAGACAAAATACTTGGCAAAAGCAACACAAGGAGGGATTTATTTTAGCTCACAGTTCAGGGGGACAGTCTGTCACAGTGAAAAGGAAATGGCAGAAGTGCATGAGGCAGCTGGCCAGACTGCATCCGCACACAGGAAGCATGGACAGACAAGCATGTTCAGCTCACGTTCTCCTCTCTGTTCGCTTGGGGACTCCAGCCTGTGGAATGGTGCCTTCCACATTTTGGGTTTTCCCACCTCAATTAGCCTAATCTAGAATGACCCCTAATAGGCATGCCAAAAGATCTGTGTTCATGACAATTCCAAATATTACCAAGTTCTAATCAAGACAAACATCACAGAGCTAGAAATGTGGCCCATCACTATCACAGGTCAGACTTCCTCAGCTATTACTACGTATGGACCCCTTTTCACCTGATAAAATTTTATATGACTCTGGGTATACAAAAAAAAGCAAAAAAAGGTATACAAATCAGACATTTACTGATAATTCATAATAAACAAGTTTATTTTAAAACAATTCTTTAGTAAACATACTTTTACCATTTAGCAAAGATTTTTAAAGCAAATTTACATATGTATGAGGTGGGTGTGCGTGTCTATTTTTACAAGAACTACTGGCTGAATACAGATCATTGTCTTAATTACTTTTCTACTGGTGATGAAGAGACACCATGACCAAGGCAACTTATAAAAAAAGCATTGACTTGGGGGCTTGCTTCCAGTTGCAGAGGGTTGGTCCATGACCATCACGCTGGGGAGCTGTGGCAGGCAGGCATGTGCTGGAGCAGTAGTTGAGAGCTTACATGTTGAGACAACAGTCAGGCAGAGAGACAGAAAACTGGAAACGGCATGGGCTTTTAAAACCTCAAGCCCACCCCAAGTGACACACCTCCTTCAACAAGGCCACACCTCCTAATCCTTCCCAAACAGTTCCACCAACTGAGAAGCAAGCACTCACATACGTAGGTGTAAGGGGACTCTCACTCAAACCACCACACATATCCTCAACAGTTTTTGGAGTTGATTAGTATCTGATTTATAATCGTCAGTGCTGAGGACATGGAAAGCAAGTGTTTTGTATAAAACAGCATGCATGTGCTCAGACCCGTTTCAGAAACCATTGGAAATTCTGTCTTAATTGCAAGCTAAAATTCATTCAACTTTTTAAAAAAAACTTTTTAAATTGATTCTTTGTATTTCACATCATGGATCCCGATCCTACTCATCTCTCTGTCCCCTCGCTTCCATCCTCTGCCCTTGTAAACTCCCCTCGCCAAAAAAACAAACAAACAAACAAAAACACAAAACGTAAAAACAAAAACCAAAACAAAGAAAAGATAACCTCAGTATGGAAGCTGTAGAGTGGCCCAGTGAGCCACAGAGCACACCCTTGAGTCCATACATCTTTACTTGTGTTTATTGTAAAGGGTCATTGGTCTGGTTCAAGGCCTCTGGTTTCGACCACGCTATCGATGCTGGGCCCTCATTAGGACTCTTCCTGGATATCCTGTTCCTGCCCTGTGTTGTGGGGATCCTGCAGCTTTAGGTCTGCAGGTCTGGCCCCTTTACATAGCAATTCAGAGATGAGGTAGATGTTAGGGTGGGCCAACTCATAGGCCTGGTTCTGGGTCTGGGTGGTAGCTGGGTTGGTCTGTCCGCCAGCTTTCCCTCATTTTTGCCACCCGGGTGAGCTCTCCAGCACTGCCCTGGCTAGCTCACCCACTGTAGCAGGTAACAAGGAGCAGACCCGGTTCTGCTCTCACGCCCGGTCTGATCCACCCTTACAACAGGGCCAGCTTTACTGTTTTGCCCAGACAAGGTGCAGGGACCGATATCCTTACTGCTGCAGTTGGTGAGGGGCATGGCCAGCTCTTCTGTTCCTGTGCCCTGAGGCTGGCTCTCCTGACTGCTATAGGTGGCAAGGGGTTTCGGGTGGGAAGGAGGGAGTATTCCCCTCACCCATGCTACCACATGGCATATGGGGGAGGGAGAGAGGGAGGGGGACAGTTTTCCTGCTCTTAGGCCCACAGGATCAGCTTGCCTGCACCTCCATCAACGGGGTCGGCTCTACTGTTTGCCCAGGCAAGGCGCAGGACCAAGCGCTGCAGCTGGTGAGAGGCCTGGGATAGAGCCGTGACTGTCCTCCCAGCGCCCACTCAGGCCTAGCAGCTCCTGTTCCATTTCTGCTCACCTCGACCGAGAGGCCTGGGAAGAAGCTGTGGCTGTCTTCTGTGCGCCCGCCTGGGCCTAAAAGCACCAAATAGCTCGTGGTTGATTTCTCTCCTTCAACTTTTTAAAATTGAAACATGCCAGCAACTCAAATGGAAATGTTAAAAAAAAAATCAAACATTCTAACAACACAATCCAAAGAAATACTAATTTAATACCTGCTGAGGAATGATGACAGGAAAATATTAAAAGTCTTTGTTTCCTGTAATTAAAACCATTAGTGTTTCTGCAAGACCAGAAACCTTTGTATGTATAGCAAAACCTCTGTATTGCAACATAGATTAGTCTAGAACCCGGGCGCAGTGCTTTGCGCAGGCGCGTGCTGTTCAGAACTGAGACTGAAGGGAAGCGCAATGCGGCGCAGGCGCGCACCACCGGGATGCTCAGCATTCGGTATGTACTCGACTTTGAATTAAGTTCTGGTTGTTAGACGTTCGGAAACCTATTGCCAGTTGTCAATTTCCTCATAACACCCACATTTAATTTTTCGTGGACACCCATGTGGGGTCAGGAGCCACAGTTTAGCAGCTGGGTATTAGATTTCAACAAGGTTTCAGACTCTCCCAGGAAATGGAAACGGATGGCTCCGCTGAAATATTGTTTAAATATGAGTTTTTAATTAGGAAAATGTTTGAAGTTCACTATTCTCTAAGGAAAAAATAATTCTGAGGCGGGGTCCCACTCTGAAGCCTAGGTTGGCCTGGAAAGCACCAGGTAGCCCAGGCTGGACTCTGGTGTAGGAGGTCCTTCTGACTATGTGTTGCTTTCATTGGTTGAATAAAGAAACTGCCTTGGCCTTTTCATAGGGCAGAACTTAGATAGGTGGAGTAGACGGTACTGGATGCTGGGAGGAAGGGCAGTATGGCAGATGCCATGAAGCTCCTGCCTGAGACTGACGCTGGTTAGAATCTTTCCAGGTAAGCCACGACCTCGTGGTGTTGCACAGATTGGTAGAAATGGGTTAGATCATGATGTGAGAGTTGGCCAAGAAGAGGCTAGATATAATGGGCCAAGCAGTAATTTAATTAATACAATTTCTGTGTGCTTATTTCAGGGGTTAAGCTAGCCAGGCGGCAGGATGTGGCCCGCTCGCCTCATTACAACAGGACTCAAACTTGTGTCTATCTCCTACCTCACCATTCCAAATGCTGAGATTATAGACAGAAGCCATAAAACCCAGGTACTGTCTGGAAACTTTAAGCCAAGTCATTTAAAAAGTAATAAATGTGAAAATAAGTTGTTGCTCCCGCTCATACACACAAAATCCTAGAGGTCTTCTACTTCTACACTGCTGAGAATTATTTCCATCCCCCAAATGGAGAGTTTTCAACATAAGCTTTGTTGGTATCTATTGTGATAAACATGCTATTTCTTTCTTAGACCATTCTATTTCTTTAATCTGCCATTTGCATGAATTGACTTTCAAATATTGAGCTAACCTACTATTCTCATTTTAAAAAAGGAAACAAACAAACAAAACTCTTGGTTGTCTTGTTTTCTTCTCCTCTTGCCATGATGAAATATCCTGATTACAGAAACTTAGGGAGAGAGGGCTTATCTGGCTCACAGACGGGCACAAGCCATCACGACAAGAAGCAGCCGATCACAGTATGCCACAGTCAAGACGCAGCTCCCTTTCTCCACTTACACAGTCCAGGATCACAGGCAGAGGATGGTGCCACCCACCATGGGCAGGTTTTCCCACTTCAATGCAATGAACCAGGATGCCCTCCACGCATGTCCAGAGATCTCTCTAGGTGACTCTAGATGCTTTCTAGTTGACAACTGCCATGAACGATCACAGTCATACACCTTCCCCTTTTAAATACGATGCTGGAATCAGCTAAGTACAGTTTTGCTAAGGTTTAATGTAGCTACAATTATTTTTATATATTATATGATGCGTGAACCGGGGAAGGGAGGCCCAGGCCACACTGCACACGAGTGAGAGGCCAGCTCTCTGGAGTCAGTCCTTCCCAGCCACCTTCACTTGGGTCACGGGGATGCAGCTCTGCTTGTCAGGCTGATACGGCAAGGTTTACCAGCTAAGCCATTTCTCTGGCCCTGTCCTGGCTACGGAATTTTATGTTTGTATTTATGAGAAATATTTGGCTGAATTTTCTTGTACTGTCTATGACAGGCTTGACTCTCAGAGCAATGGCAGCTTCATAAACGAGCTGAACTGCGTTCTTATCTGTTTCCTGGTCTCTTGCTACAACTGGCCCTCCTCCTTCCTTCCTACAATTGGCCCTCTCTTCCTTCCTTCCTACAACTGGCCCTCTTCCTTCCTTCCTTACAATTGGCCCTCTTCCTTCCTTCCTTGGGTAGACCTGCCAGTGAAGGCATCGAGGCCTGAAGTTGGAAGTTCTGTTTCTGTGACTTACACTGTTCAGGTTATTGTTGGAGCTTTGATAACTTTTTTCACAGTATTTATCTATTTCACCAAGTTGCTAGTTTTATCGCATAGAGTTGGTAATGGCCCCTATTGTTCCTTTAATTAACAGTAGCATCTTAGCGCTGCCTTGCTCATTCCTGATTGAGTGATTTATGACTTTGTCCTCTCTCTTCTTAATGAATCTGACTACAGCTTATTGATTTTGTTCATCTCTTCCAAATGCCAACATTTGATTCCAGTATTTTCTTTATAGCTTTTCTTCCCAATTTCATTCTTCTTCCCTTTCCTCCACCGATTCAGGTTTAATTTGTACCCTGTCTCTAGGTTACTAAGATGGGCAGATACCTCACTGGTACATCCATCTGTCTTCCTTTCAGATATAAACAATATCATAAATTTCCCTCCACACCTCACAAAGGGGATCATCTCTAGTCTGTTCAACATATTTTATGACTTTACTTCTTTCTTCCTTTTGACTCGTGGATAATTCAGTATTGTCTTGTTCTAGCTTCACATATTTGTGAGCTTTCAGGTATCTGTTTTTATTATTGGATTCTATTTAATTCTGTTAATGAGAAAAGAATTGTTTTATGGCCCCCGTGGGCAAAAGAAAAAGAATTGTTTTATATGAGGTTATTCTAAATATGCTATATCGTCCACCATGGCAGATGTCTGCTTGCGTAAGAAAACCGTATACACTTTGCTGTTCGGGACTAGAGTGACCTCTGATGCTGACTGTGAGTGAAGGCCAGCTCTTCAGGACTCACCGGTTATCTGTGCTTGTTCCACTGATTACTGCAGGAGCGGCACTAAGGTCCTCAGCTACACAACTGTGCACTTATGTCTTATTTACCAAATCCTGTTTTTTGAAGACTGTTGTTATGTGGGCATAGCTTTAGAGTCACAGCACCGTTTTGGCTACAGCACCTTTAAATTACCTGGCATCCCTCCTCACCCCTGGTAATACTCCGCGCTCTGAAGTCTGTCTAGCTATGCGGTAGTCATTCCACTCGTCTTCTGATGTTTACATGGTATACCTTTTTAATCCTCTTCTTTTAACCTACTTGTAATTTTATAAAGTGATTAGCTCAAGTCAGTTGAGAGTCTGGTGTGGAGTAGGAACGGCTCAGGAGCCTCCATTCCTAACTGAGGTGCTATGGACAGCTGATAGCTTCTAGGGGAGGAAGAGTCAATTATCTTTAAGGGTTTGACATTTGGTAGGTCAACCCCACTCCAGTGGATAGCCCCACACTCACATATTGGAATCAATGGGTTACAGGAGGAAAAAGGACATGAAATTGAGAGCACAGGGAGAAGGGGCTGGAGCTGAAGGGAGTTAAGGAGGGCAGGAGATGAATATGCCCAAAATACATGGTATGAAATGTATTTAGGTCAAACATATTTCAAAGAACTCAAAGAACTTAGTGAAAATGTTACTAAAAATACCGGATATGGTACTGTGTGCTTGTAGGCTTGGTTGCTCATGAGGTTGAGGATGGATCACTTGAGCCTAGGAGTTAGAGACCAGCTTAGGCAACAAAGTGAGAAAGTATTGTTTGGGGGGTAGGGAAGAGAAATGGAGGACAGGTGGCTTTCTTTTAGACAATGTAGAGTTAGGTCTTCCTTTTTATTTAGTCTGGCAATTTAGTTGTTATAAACTTCATACTATTTGGCTTTAATTATTCATTATCTACCTTCAAGCAAAAATTCTCATGTAAGTATTTATAGTAACAAACCCTCGGTCTGCATCATTTGGGCCACACGTGACTGCCATACGTTTTGTTTTCATTTGCTATGAAACCACAGTACACAGCCACCATCGTCGATAGAGTGGCTGAGAATAAGGCACCAAGTAATGATCACTTCTGTATCACTAAGGACACAGAAGCAGGAGGATCTCCAGTTCAAGGCCAGCCTTATCCACATAGCAAATCCTATTTCTAAAACAAAAATTGGCTACAGATTACAGGAAATACAAGAGAGCCATCTCCTGGAGGTGAATGCCATGTGTATTACATCAGAAGGTCATTCTGAGAAGTTGGAATGCTGGAGCCAGGCATTTTCTCACCGGAAGAGGCAACTGCCAGAGAGCCATTTTGATGGGCAGGACATGGCTACTTAGAGCCCAAAGCTCAGCCCTGACTGCTACATAGCGTTAGTTGTTGAGTGTTTTTGAGAAAATGACGATTCCGTAATGCATAGTTTTCCCTACCCCATGTTAAGTGTGGGGGTGACACTGTCAAACTGAGATTCTCTCCAGGAGTTTCATTGTTGCCCTTGAATTTCACACACTATTTATAAGTGGGAAGGCAAAGAATCAAGAATTGCTAAAATATTTTTGAAAAACAGAGATGGTAAACACACAGTGAGTTAGTTATCAGTATGGAGACAAACAGATAAACCAGACGAGAACAGAGGCTAGACAAACAGCCACAGACTTTCACAGAAGGCGGTAGCAAAGGACAAAAGACATCGGCGGTGGCACCAAAGTCAGATAGCCATAAAGAAAAACTATCCAAAGTGTTTCCACAGCCCTCAGGTATGTCACAAGAGTCCACAGAGGAAGGAAAAGTCTGGTAAGTTTGAAACAGTGTAAGATATTTTGGTCAACAGAAGTCGACATTCTGAGAAGAAAAGGCAAGTAACAGAATGGAAAAGAAATTCTCAACACGCAGAATGGACAAAAGAGCCACACCAAGAACACATAAGGTGTCAATGACACAACTCTAGCAAAACAGGAAGAAAGCTGGCAAGGCTCGACATAGAAGAAACTACTCGATTAGCCAGTAAGTGTGCATAAACTCGTTCAAACGCATCTGTATTTGGGGAATTTCAACCCAAAACTCAATGACATATCAATTAATAGCTTTCAATAGCTCCATTCTTAAATGAACAAACCAACAGAGATCCATGCACAGACACCAAGAAATTACCTAGGAACGTTTGGAGTGGATCAACTCGAATGGCCACCTTCAATGCTTTGCTGTGTATGTACTGAGCTCACGACAGCCCCTCCAGCCTCTTCAAAAAGCTTCCAGACCACTGGGTACAGGTGTTTTCCCCAACCCTGGCAACCTGAGGCTGACCCATGGGGTCTAACAGAAGAAGGAGAAAACTGATTCCCACAGCTTGTCCTCTGACTCCAAATGTGCACGTTCACGTGAGCACACACATACACACACACACACACACACACACACACACACACACACACGAACACACAGCCCATGCGTGCACCAAACAAATGAACAAACATTTTTTTTTAAAAAGCTTCTCAGCGTTGGTAGACTTACTTTTCAGTAGCAATGCTTGGGAACGACAGGGTCATCAGACAGCACTTACAGTCAGTTTTAACGTTCCAGGACTCACAGGCTTTTGTTTCCTTGAAATGGGGTAGGAGCTTGGGGGTTATATTTTTGTTTGGAACTGAGAAAAAGAAAACATCGGATGGAGGCAAACGCTGTAACTTTAACACAGACAAACTTACCTCAAAGGACACGTGACCACAGTGAGCCATCAAATTCCATAAGTTCAAATTAGCAGGATGCACCCACTCAAGAGCACAGCAGAGCCAAGAGTGGGTGCACACCTGAAATCCCAGCACCTGGAAGCCTACCATACAGTCAAGAGTTCAAGGCTAGCTTAGGCTGTGTAAATCTCAAAGTCCACCAATGCATAGATGGAGAACTTTGGGTTTCCCTGTGGCCTGCCTTAGAAATCTCCAGGTCTGGTTGAAAAGAAAATGCTGAGGTTTGGGAAGAGTTTTTCCTATAAGTTGGGTCACTTTTCCTTCCTGGAATGGAGCAGTGAGGGAGCTGACTTTTCCTCCTGGACCGTGAAATGTTGATTCTCTACACGCTAGGTCACGTGACAAATGAGGCCTACACATCCACCTTGGCCAACAGGCAGACAGCCCACGCTGACGTCCTCTGAGGACAGCTCCTTGAATCTTAAGTAGCCAGAGGCAGTTTTCGGATGGACTCACATCCTGGCTTTCTGCTTCTGTTCTTCCTCCCTCACACCTATGTAAGCTCAAAGCCGCCTCCTCTCCAGCAGCATTTCCTTGAGGCATCTGCAGACAACATAGAGTGAAGGATGCGGAAGCAGGAGATGGTATTTGCTGATCTTGTGAGGGAAGCCTCCCCCATTTCTCCATTAGGTGTGTTCAATCACAGGGCACAGTTTAAGGCACCCCTGACGCCTACCCCAGTCTTCTGTTCCAAGATGAAGTTTGGCTTCAGTAGTTGCTTTGCCCCCTTAGTAAAGCAACAATAGACACAAATAATAATAAAAAAAAGACACAAATAAATATCTGCAATTTGAAGCCTTTGCTGTCTTTTTAGTGATGAGTAACGATTACTGTGCATCCATGAAGAAAGTTCAAGAGTTAGTATGGATAGCTTGGTCCAAACATTTCATCTTATATACAGACTTCTTTTAAATCAATTTTTACTGTTTTTGAGATTAATACAGATTTACATGCAATTTTAAGAAGCAAAACAGAGATTCCATGTGTAACTCAAGTTCCTTCAGTGAATAATATCTTGTAAAACTGTAGTACAATCTTGAAATCACAAACAAGCAATAAAAAGCATACTAGAGAAGCCTTCCATCAGCCAGGCCTGGTGGCGCAGGCCTGCAATCCAGCTATGCAGCAGGCTGAGGTAGGATATCGCAAGTTCAAGGCCAGCCTGGCTTACACAGCATGTTCAAGGTCAGCCTGGAGACCTTGTGAGATCTTGTTGCAAAATAAAAAATAAGCAGAGGGATAGAAATAGAGTTTGGTGTAGAGTCCTTGCCTAGCAAGTGTGAAGCCCTGAATCCCATCTCCATCATTGCAGGGGGGCACTGCCGTCCTTACTAGGATCCCTCCTGCTGCTCTTTTACAGCCACTCAATTTTCTGTCTCCAGCCTTTCTCCACATGGCTACAAGCTAATCTATCGTCCTTTTCATTTCAAAAGCATTTACAAGTGGGCCATATGATTCACCATCTTACGAGACTGTTGTGTAACTAGCCAGTTTTCTTATTTTCAGCTGTGGAGTACCATCATGGCGTAGATGTTTTATAACAATGTGAGTACCATCATGGTGTAGATGTTTTATGACCATGAGTACCATCATGGCATAGATGTTTATAACCATGAGTACTATCATGGTGAGAAATCCTGGCTCTCTTTGGCTCTCCCATATAAGGTGCTATTCATGTCCATGTAATCGTTTGAAGGTATATTTGCCCTTTGATTAACTTTTTAGCTGCCAATTACAGCAGCATCACAGGACATCACAGGATTTGCCAAAGGGCAAAGACCACTTCCACATAACTGGCCATAAAGCAAGCAGGAATGTGCTCCAACACTCTCATCTTACCTTGCAGCTTTATGGTTACCCGACCTTGGGATGTCTTTAGCTCTGTCTCTG
The DNA here is from genome assembly GCA_004026605.1 of Ondatra zibethicus. Taxonomy (NCBI): domain Eukaryota; kingdom Metazoa; phylum Chordata; class Mammalia; order Rodentia; family Cricetidae; genus Ondatra; species Ondatra zibethicus. The sequence goes on from PVIU01004671.1 coordinate 111,443, forward strand.
TGTTCCAATTAGACAAGACACATGTTTTCCAGAGTATAATCTTGGAAACATGAACACCATGGAGAACTTCTAAGGAGTGGGTTGGGATGTCAGGACTACAGTGAATACTAACCCTCTCTTTTGCAATCAGAATACACTTAACATTACACAAGGGAGCATTCTAGCAGCAAACTACAGAAGCGGCTGGAAGCCAGCTTCATCATCATCTACAAATAGGAACTATCAACAGCAAGGCACTTATCTTTCCCACACCTTCAGTGCTCATTCATAAAATGAACAGTGTCCACTGGTATGAATGAAAGATTCTAAGACTATAGAAATCACTTGACAAAAGTTACTTTTATTATCATAATTATTATCTGTGGTTGTCTGAACAGGAATGGCCCCCATAGGTTCATATCTTTGAATGCTTAGTCATTAGGGAGTGATGCTTGACAGGGATAAGGAGGTGTGGCCTTTTTGGAGGAAGTATGTCACTAGGGGTGGGCTTTGGGGTTTCACATGCTCAAACCAGGCCCAGTGTCTCTCTCTTCATGCTGCCTGTGGATCCAGATGTAGAACTCTCAGCTACCCCCCAACACCGTATCTATCTTACCTGCTTGCTGCCATGCTTCCCACCAGGCTGATAACAGACTAAACCTCTGAAATGTTAGCAAGTCTTAATTAAATGCTTACTTTCCTAAGATCTGCCATGGTCATGGTGTCTCTTCCCAGCAACGGAACACTGACTAAGACACTGCCATAATCAAAATCATTCTCAATGTCCTGGCCCCATCCTGGACATTCAGATTTATCAAGTTGGGACAAGTCTGCACCACATGAGGTTGAAATCTATTCCATCAAGAACATGTTTTAAGACAGAACTAAAGGCAAGATCCAAACCTGAACGAAACCGCCAGGTAGCAAAGTGCTTATTACATTTACAGCACATACACACTTAGTGAACACTGAGAGTGACTCGCCGGGATGCAGCTGCAGAGTGCAGCGCTCTCCAGACCCGGGACTGTAGCATCACGAGTCACAGTTCCTCGAGAGGCGACCAAATGAAAGGGCTGCAGTACAGCTCCAAACACAGCAGCCAGAACAGATACACACAAACTTTATTTGTGAGCCATGGGCTAGCAAATCAAATCTGAAAATGAGGCATCATTTCTTTGGCGATGAAGGAAAATAATCGTGACTGTCATTGTTTTTGTAGGTTCCACACTACTGCAATGCTCACTTTTGATAGTTTGTGATCATCGAATACCAGGACAATTTCCAGAGCACTTGGGAATCATTCTGGAGGTGGTCGCAATCTTCTTACCACTTCTGAAGCAATGTGCAGGTAAGCTTTGGCCTGGAAAAGAACAAACTTGTTGTTCTACGTTTCCCAGCAGACACTGAATGACTCCTGACCCGTGTGTCACAGGTGGCCGCTGTTGTAGCTGATCACAAAGCAGCAGGCTGGGCTGCAGAGTCTAACCGTGTGGGCACAGTGCAGGTGGGCCGGAGGGGAGAGGGGCTCACACTATTTGTGGGTAAATATTCAGAAGGTGACTTTCTGAGAAAAAAAATAATTCAATACCAGCAATTGCTGTGTTTCAAATTCTACTTCCAACATCAGCAAATTAACAACCTAATTGAGCTGCAGAAGAAGCAAACCTTCCTCCTCTGAGAAATCCTGAGTAAGGTACTGCCAACTCTTGTTTGGCATAGAAGGAATTAGCCAATTGAAGGAAAGGTACTTCTTCCTACCTGTGTTTTCTCTTTTAGAAAGCATTTTCTTCCCTCTCCCTGAGACAGTCCACAGCACCAGAACTGCGCAAAGCTCTTTTCCAGGGCAATCTGGGGATTCAAGTGCCACATTCCTCTTCTCGGGGATTCCCAGCACAATGTATTGCTAAGAGTGGAGCCACAGACACAGGCTAACACAGCACCCTTTGTCTGCTTACAACAGTGACCATAAGATCTGAATTTAAAGAATTCCCTTAAACAAGTGCAACATGGATATTTATAAAAAGTAACTGCCGATCTTATATAGAAACAGTAGGTATGAAACAGTGAGAGGTTTTTTTTTTTTTTTTGAGACAAGGTTTTACCATGTAGTCCAGACTAGCCTTCAATTTAGAATCCTCCTGCCTCAGCCTCCCAAGTGTAGGCCACTGTACCCATATTAAGAGTCTGTAAAAGTGCAGACTTTTATTACTCTGATAGTTATAACCACACTAGCACTATTGTTAAACACTACCTAACTTCCTACTTACAGGCTATTTCATAGCCTCACAGTTACCTCAGGGATAAATTCTAAAGTCATCTTCACTTTACAGATGAGGAAACCGTGGCCTAGAAAACTGAAGACTATCTAAAACATTACGATCTCTTGGTAACAAGCTGGACTTTGAGTCAAAGTGGCCAGCCTCCTGGCCCCAGCCCCCAGTGTTGCAGCTGAAGAGAGGGCCTGGCATCCGCTGAGTGATAAACACTCTTCACACGTCTGAGTCCTAACAGTGGGGTCAAGGACTTCATTCCATAATCATTTAGCGCTTGCCATGTTAAATTAGAGACATAAATCTACTATAATACAAAAACTTCTGGAAGATTCCAAAATAACTAACGTTGTCACACTCAGTCTTTGCTCCTTAATGGAGCTTAGACAACCCCCCCCCCAGCACTCCAGTGTCTCACACTTAAGGTAATGGTTAGATTGGCATTTAGTGTGGAGCTCCTAAAAATGCTGATTTGAACACTTTTGAACTCTACAAAACTGTTGAGACTGAATTTTTTTCAGGCAAATCCATTTTGGTCCTTACTGCATTTGGAAATCTGTGAGCTGTAATGGTTAGAGGAAGGGAGATCAGCTCTTGGGAGAGGAGCTAGGCCCTGAAGTCACACAGGCTGGGCTAGGAGTCTTGGGGTCATTCTGACTAGCTGAAGGGCCTATGTTAATTACATCCCCCTAGGCTGTTTCCACAGCTGTGAAATGGCTGTGGGACCAGCACACACTTAGAGGGCTTGGAGAAGACACGTCAAGTTCTGGCACAGAATGTGCACAGCTTAAGTGGCCACTGCCATTACTATTATGCCCTCAGAAATGGGCAGCCTGGCTAGGCATGGTGGCACACACCTGTAATCCCAGTGGTTGGAGGGTAGAAGCAGGAGAATCATCAGGAGTTCAAGGTCATCCTAAGTTACAGTGAGTTCAAAGCCAGACTGGGCTATGTAAGACTCTGTCTCAAAATGCCAAAAACAGGAGGGAGGAAGGGAGAGAGGGGAAGAGAGAGAGAGACCTGAATTACAGTCTCATTGAGTAGTTCAGATGAATACTTTTGGATGTCTGTCACCTCCTGTCTCTGCTATTCCTGCGGACCTGTCTATTAGGTCATCTAAAGGCCCTGTCTGTTGTCACTACCAGGCCATAGGGCACAAAGGGGACCAGAGTGGAAGGAATTGTATGGAAGTGAGTTTCATTTTTGTTCTGAAATATTTGCAGTTGGTTTATCATACTTAGTTTATATTAAGGCAGTAGGGAGATGATCTAGAAATTACAAGATAATAAATCTTCCATTTATATTTGAAAATCTTCAAGTGTACCTTCTAAGAGGATATCATTCTGTGTGCTAATTTTTTATTTGATACAAACAATAAAACCATAAAAATCATCTGTCATGGGCCCATCCCATGTGTGCTGGTCTTGGTCGATGGCAGAGGTCAGCTACAATCCTGCAGCATGAGGCAATACGATGACATGGAAGCCTTGAATTCAAAGCACCCACCATATGTCTGTCCTTCCTCAACTGCATTCTGTGGCCAGTGCATCATTCACACTTTGTGTTTCACTGACTCTTCTTCCCTAACTGGTGCACATGGCAGAAGTTTGGGCCCATTCTCTGGGCAGGTAGCAACCATTAGCTCTTCTTAACTGGTGTCACGGCCCTTCCAGCTTTTCATGATGCCTCAAGTTCACCAGAACCCATACCTCTAACTGGGTCACCGTCTCTCCTGAAAGCGAGACTCTACTGGAGAGTTAAACTTCCAGAAGCAAACTTTTCTTGTGTTGTAGGGAAAAAAGGAGCTATCAGGAGGCAAGATTCCTGTTAGCTGAAGGCAGATTCCAGGACTGAGCCTTTTAACATCACGAAATGCTATCATCAATGCTGAAGCTGAGAACCCGACTTTCATGACTCAGATCCTGCTACTCTGAACTGTAGGTCACTGGAGTGACTTTTCTTTGAAGCTATGTAAGGGTAAGGGCATACATGTAAGGGCATACATGGACCTAGCCCTTTAATGAGGGGAGAGGAAAGCATCTGGCGGCCGGGACACCTTAGAAAGCAAGTTTCCAAAGGCAGGAAAGCAGCTCTGATCTATCTTATTTAACTCTTCCACCTGGCATCCGTATAGAGATGGGGAGAAAGGCTCAAGAATGTAGGGAAATCGTTTGGGTTCCATTTAGATAGCGGTAAGCTTGGCATGCACATGGACTCTGAGTCTGTGCTTTTCCATCCCTTCAGAGATCCTTTTGTGACTCTTAAGACAGCTCTTGGGCAATATCCCAGAAAAATTGACTTGACTCATTTTGGACAAGATTTCAGGGACTCTCTGACCAGGTTAGGATCCTGTGCCCTGTCTCATGGCTGTCCTTGCCAGCAGAGCCTGAGGGGTAGATTCTCCTCAGCCTCTCCTCCAGAGCTCTTGCTGTATGCAGAGGAGGTGACCTGAAGCCAGCTCTCAGGCACTCCAGCCACATCGAACTGGCCTGCAATAGTTAGAAAGTCAAGCGGAAGTGGAACTGGGAACAGAAAGCATGGGTTGTGTATCAGCTGAGCATGCAAGCGCTTTCTAGTACTATGCTGGACAAACTTCCTCAGTGTAACCGAACTCCTGCCTGGGGTGTAAAGGAGACTGATCTGCTTCACAAGGACGCTATGGGAACCAGGAGAGAAAGGTACGAACATACCAAGCATTTTATCAGTCTCTTAGACGACATGGAAGTCAGGGCTGTTAATATGGGAGCCAGTGGCTGATGCATTGTATCAGGTCGGGACGGACTGGCTGTTTACTGTTTTACAGTTTGCTACTCTGTGACAGTCCTGGGGCAATGACTCATCTTCCTTGAGCTTCAGTTTCCTCAAGTGCAATAGGAGGATTCCCTACAAACAGCACTAAGTTTCCTCATCTGCAGTAGGAGGATTCCCTACAAACCACACTGAGTTTCTCATGTGCAGTAGGAGGATTCCCTACAAACCACACTGAGTTTTCTCATCTTCAATAGGAGGATTCCCTACAAACCACACTGAGCTGTTAGAAGGATAGACTGTGTACAAAAAAGCCCGACTGGAGTCCTGTGCTCTGACTACAATTATTAGAAAATGACCAATGATAACAATGCCTGTAATCTCAGAACGGGAAGAAGCAGTTTCCATGAACGGAGAGCAAGACACAAGGCATCTATTCATGGTAATGTCTACTTAAAATTGATCAGAAGCCCCCATACTTAACATTGATGATGAGCACATGAGACTTGTATCATTTTTGAAGAAACTTCACCAAAACTAACCTAGCCCAAAAGACTGAGGCTGCTTTAGGGCCTCAGCACTGTCACCGAGGAACAGTAAGACCCAGCGACCACACACGTAGATCACCACAAAAACACTAACTCTAAACATACCACAAATACTACTGCTTAGCATCTGAAACTATATTATCTTTGGACGGCTTGTTATATGTTCTCTGTTAAATGACATTTCCCTAATTCAATGTATTGCTTCTTATTTTTGGAGTAATTTAAAGGGAAAAAAGCAATAATGAACAGGAAATATTTTAAAATCTCAATTCATAATTAAAATTAATAGTAAATACTATTATTTGTAGGAATCACTATAGAATAACTGTAAATATTCTGCTCCTGGAAGTCATTTATATGTGTATAATTTAAAAAGAAAATCCTCATTTCAAACTTTTCATGTACTATATCTTCAAAATACACTTTTGATAGTTGGGATTACCATACTCTAATATGAAAGCAATAAAGAGCTATGGTTTTGCTTATCTGAAAGTTCTTTAAAGAAGTGGAAAGAAAATTTAATACCTGAAAGGCAGAGGAAAGGAAAACAATGATAAGTGCTATATTGTATTTACTCAAAGGTCACACTCCAGCAGCTGCTCCACATCGGCTGGCGCTCCAGACAGGGAAAGGCGCTCTGAGCCCATCAGGGTGACTCTGAATGAATCCGTGTGGTTAATTCATGATTCTACCTATTCTCACTGCATTCATGGCCTTAGCCAGGCTTGGTTCTTACACTTTCTTGTTCACAGAAGATTAGAGGTGTGAACAAGAATGAACAGGGTAGTTGTCATGAGAGAACAGGAACAGTCCCGTCCTAGGGCAGGGCTGGAGTCGGGGGACAGAATGGACAGGAAGAGTCCTGTCCGCTAAGGCAGGGCTGGAGTCAGGACAGAAGGTACTGGAAGACTGGGGTGTTGATGAAGGGACACAAAAACTACATCCAAACTGACACAGAGATGATAACCGGGCTTCCAATTTAAACAGCAAGGACCAAGCAGGAAAGAAGATATATACATGACTGATTTCATAAAACATTATAATAAAATGATTATCCTTAAAATTTTCATATTTTGGCAACTTAGAAACCCTATCAGTTGTCTCTTATGACACTGGCTAAGAAAACACTGCTAGGTTTTCTGCCTCTGTCCTGAACATAGTCCTTAAACACAAGGAAAATCTCATCCCTATTGATCGGATACTCCATGTACCTGCTCTCTCACATCAGGGTCCCTTCGCTCAACAACCAGTTGAAGGGGCCATGCTGAAGTGTCACACTCTGGAGCAGGTACAAGCTGCCAGCCAGCCAGTTCTCACTATGGGCTCTTCCTGAGAAAACTGCTGGGAGGCCAACTGTCTGTTGTTTGAATTGAGACTCTGGTACCCACACTTGCAGTCTAGCGCATGACATGATGAGCGACTCAAAGTCAAGGTAAGCGGCCTTTGTCTATGTATCAGCCCTGTGCACAAGCACGCTTGACTTGATCGCCCCTGCTTTCTGTGTATCATAGAGAATACATCGCACAAAAAGACAGACAAAAGTGTAACTTACCTCCTCACTCTCAGGCTGTGCAAACACAACTGGCTGACCCGTATCTGAAGCTTCTCTTATACTGAGGTGCAAGGGGATATCTCCTGCAAAAGCCCACGGGAAAACATCAGAGCCAGGGAAGCTGACACAGGCACCCACAATCTCACTGCTCCAACTTTGGAAAGAAATAAAATTTGAACTAAAGTCTCTCGGACTAAGTTGAATTATGCCTACCCTCAATTTGCTAAATGCCTAAAAGAGGAATTTCCAATGCAAATTAGGGTGAACTTTTCCACTTCAGGCAGTCCACTGACTACGCATGCACAGGTGCAAGCTCTGGGGCAACCAACCAAGAAATGAGGCATCTGACTTGTTCTTTGCAGAAGATCTCCAGGCAAGGAATAGCTCAGAGGACACTGCCCTGTAACAGCTGACAGACACATCGTGTCGCATGCCACGAGGAGATGAATGAGGAAAGGATGCAGATGCAAAGTAGTTCCCAAAAGGCACCAGGGATTCTTCCTGATGTTGCCAGATGGGTGAGTGAAGACAGCTGTTATAAAGAGGGCTCAGCTCCCAAAGCTGGTGATCCAAGGAGATCCCCATGGCCTACACTGTGCAGAGAATCAAGCTGTTCTCTGACCTCCACATATGTTACAAGTACCTGCACCCATCACATATATACAAACATAAAGTGTAACAAAAGCATTTTAAAAGTAAGTCAGATATATATTCCAACAGGAAACTGGTTTTCAGACACTGTTCTTTTTTGACTATCTACTGACCCATGCAGCATGACAAATAACTCGTGAGCTTGGCCTTCTCTTGGGAAGGACACAGACTGAGGTGGAGCAGCTGAGCACACCTGACCATGCCGGACCCAGACTCCTGAAGGCTGAGGACTAGAGGGCAGTAATGAGTCATGAGCAGAACTGCCTTGTCATGTCTCTCAGGAGTCTCAGAAGTGCCCCGACCCTGAAAGGTTACCGAACGTGTGCAAATTATGTTTCATGTCAGTATCGCACACAGTGCCCTGTCAAGTAATATAAACAATGCAGAAGTCTATGTCACAAAATATCGTAATTTATTACACAGGGCATGGCAGAGGGACAGACAGTTCAGGCTGCTGTTGTCAGCCAGCTTTGCAATTGTATTTTTTGGTTCTAATATTTTTTAATTAGTGTATAAAATGGGTTTCATTATAACATTTTCACAGACGAATATTGCTGTACTATGCTCATACAATCTCCACACTTCCCTAAATATCCACGGTGCTAATCTTGGTTGTCAACTTGACTACATCTATGACCAACTAAAATCCAAGCAGCTGGACACATCTGTGAGAGATTTGCCTGACTGGATCATCTAAGTTGGGAAACCCACCCTAGATCTGGTCACACCTTCAGGTGGCGCCCACATAAAAGGTCATGGAAGAAGGAAGCTTTTGCTTTTTGCCTGCCTCCCTTCACTCTTGCTGACAAGTTCACCTATCCTGTTGCTGAAGCATTTCTTTGTTGGCATTAGAACCTACTTCTTTAGGGTTCCAACATGGACTGAAGACCAGATGAGACATCCAGCCTCATGAATTGAACAATTACTGGATTTTTAGCTGTTCGGTTCAGGTTGAAAGAAAGCCATTATTGGACCAGCCAGACCACAGACTGTAAGCCACTCTAATAAAGTATATTCTCTCTCTCTCTCTCTCTCTCTCTCTCTCTCTCTCTCTCCTCACCTCTCCTCACACACACACACACACACACACACACACACACACAGAGAGAGAGAGAGAGAGAGAGAGAGAGTTCTGTTCCTTTAGAGATCCATGACGAATAAAACATCCAACAGCTGAATGACAAAATCCATGATTATTTCATTTAAGAATTTTAGCATTGCAACAAATCTGACGTCCCTTTTACAGATCAATTTAAGACTGCAGGAGATTCTCACCGGAGCAGACAGGTAAATGTTACATAAAGTGCTTAGAAACCCAGAAAGTTTTTTTTATCTTGATTTATGAATAGCAAGGAAACCCGAATGGCTTCTTTCTGCTGCAGAAACGGAGTAAAGAGGCCATTCTGCATTTCATGCAGTCACCTGCTAACATGGAACTTGCCCTCCACAGAGTCCTAACACACAGACACGGAATACCACAAGAGGCCACAGTGAGAATCGGAAGCCTAGGGAGCAGCCTGGTCAGGAAGGGCATCCTAGAAAAGAGTCAGGGCACATTCCAGATGTTGGGCAGATTTTCTCTGGGATGCTCTGAGACTTAACTACTGTGCATCAACTATCCCTTTCGGTTCGTGTGGATAAAGGTCTAACAGCCACTTCAGGCTGGTAGGGTGGCTCAGTCAGTAGAACACCCAGCCTTGAGTTCAATTTCAGGGACTCACATCGTGGAAGGAGAGAGTCGACTCCTGAAAGTTCTTCTCTGACCTCCACATGCACACAATGGCACCTGTACAGCCACCCTTCACCCCAACACACACAGCATAAATACACTTAAAAACATAACTTAAAAATTCAAACAGCTGTTTTGGGAACAATCAACCCACAGGCCAGAAGAGAATGGGGGTGGGGCTGAGTGAGTTCTTGCTGGTTTGAGTTCCTCATCCCCAGTTCCAAACTCCTTATAAGCACACGCTTGCCACAGCTCACAGATCTCTCTGTGGTTCCCTGACTGTGTTAAGTAGGTGAGTGGGAACTCCTGACTACTTTTCCTGTGACAGTGTGGCGACGCTCTTCCATTGCAGTGTCCAGCAGTCGTGACTTCTGACACACTTTTAGCTCATCATACATTTGTGAGCAGCTGCTTAAGAGAGAACTTCAGTTTCCAAGAGCCTTCAATATCTAAATAAATGACTTATAAAACTGTCCCGCTGGTTCTAGGTTAGGGAATTACACTGCCAGCATAATTCAATAATGTCATTATAATTACACATTTACTTCATTACTAAGTGAAAGTCAATCTGTTACGTTATTATGCAGATTTGGAAAATTGAACTTTCTAGGTTAAATAAAAACAGTTTCAGAATATAATTAGTGGCTATAATTATAGTAATGTATCAAAATATATCATTAGCATTCACCTGGCATTGTGGTTGCTACTACAGAGCAATGAATAATAACAATAATACATTTAGCATTATCTTTCAGAAACTTACAAGAGAGAATGTTCTGAAATCCTTTCATCTCTAAAGGATCTTAACTTCCAGCTACCTGAAGCCAGTACCTGAGCTAGTCTTTGCTCAGGACAGAAGCTCATTCATGACTGAGATAGAAAAGCACATTGTCTTGAACATCCATAGCTTGCTTGTGGATTTTTTTGGAAAATCATGTTTTACCCAAAATCTGTTTTTTTTTCCCCACACATCACATGATTATTTTCTCTTCCTACTACTTAAGTCATGGATTCAGTGCAATAAAACAAGATCTACAATGAAAATTCAGGTGTCACAGTTTATAGAAATGGCAATTGCATATCACAGTAATCAAGAGGAGATATTGTCATTCAGCAGCTGAAAGACTGACAAGCAAAGAATGTCTCACGAAGGCACACAGTCCAAGAACATGCTCTTAGAACATGTGCTGTAACACACAGAGGGAACATGTCCATGTACACCTACTCATACAATAATATCTATACAGTAATATCTAAGAACGTGCTCTTAGACAGTGTGCTGTAACACACAGAGGGAGCATGTCCATGTACATCTACTTATACAATAACATGTATGTCCCATGTCACAATCAAGCTAACTGTCCTTTAAAAGATGGCTTCAGACCACGGTACCCAGATGACATCTCTCTCCTCAAACTAAGCATATAGGCAGTTTTTAATCTGTCATAAAAATCATATCATGAACAAGCCTATTTATTCACAGAGGCCAAGGAAAGCTTGATGTATACAGTGGTGCTATGCTAGCACTTCAAAACCACAGAGCCCCACACAGCTACTTAAGCTGCACTCCATGCCGGATTTCACTACCATTTCCCCCATGAAAGAGCATTCTAAGGTCTTACCTAGAACATCAAGATCAAGAGCATGCTAAGGTCTTACCTAGAACATCAAGATCAAGAGCATGCTAAGGTCTTACCTAGAACATCAAGATCAAGAGCATGCTAAGGTCTTACCTAGAACATCAAGATCAAGAGCATGCTAAGGTCTTACCTAGAACGTCAAGATCAAGGGTCTGAGCTAATTTTCTTGCTCCATCAGCACCAAAAATATGGGTTTTGTGTTTACATTCTGGACACTGGAAGACACTCATGTTTTGGACAAGGCCAAGAACCTAGAATAATAAAAACACATTAAAACTAAAAACATAGCACATCATAGTTTATAATTTTATATATTAATTATAGCATGTAATTTTACTGAGTACCTAGTAGTTAGTGGTATATTGTGAGTAGGGCAGGGCTCTCTGCTCTCATGGAACTCACAAGCTAGTGAGAGATGAGGACAGGTCACTAACATAGCCATAAATGCTAAAAGGGGATAAACAGGAACTAAAATGCTTGGCCAGGGCAGAATGCTCAGAGACAACTGTTCCTTCAGAGGGTAGGTAGGCAACCTGAAAAGGCTGTGGTGTCTACAGCCAGAACAGTCAGGAGCAGGCGCACAGTCAACACTGCAAATGCAACAGTCTTATATATCAGCTCATGAAGTGGGTAGTAGGGTCAGAGGGAGGTGAGGAGGGTCAGGGTCACAGGGAGGTGAGGAGGGCCAGGGTCACAGGGAGGTGAGGAGGGTCATGATCACAGGGAGGTGAGGAGGGTCATGATCACAGGGAGGTGAGGAAGATCAAGGTCACAGGGAGGTGAGGAGGGTCAAGGTCACAGGGAGGTGAGGAGGGTTAGCGTTACAGGGAGGTGAGGAGGGTCAGGGTCACAGGGAGGTGAGGAGGGTCAGGATCACAGGGACATGAGGAGGATCAGGATCACAGGGAGGTGAGGAGGGTCAGGGTCAGAGGGAGGTGAGGAGGGTCAGGATCACAGGAAGGTGAGGAGGGTCAGGGTCAGAGGGAGGTGAGGAGGGTCAGG